>QKWP01001682.1:50631-110341 GCA_003550325.1 Gigaspora rosea | reverse complement strand
TTTTTTTTTTTTTTTTTTTTTTTTTTTTTTTTTTTTTTTTTAAATAGTAACTTGAAGCAAATATCCAATTCTTTCGATAAGGCGAATCGTGTTTGGTAAATCGATTAGAAGTTGGGATCTTTAGCGAAGTTCAAGGTTGAGATTTTGGGATCAAGAAAAATAGAATCGGGTTTTGGTGATTCTGGAATGTTGATGTTTGGCGATTGGAAATTGGGCCGTCTTCGTTCTAATTGGAGGTGCTGGTAACCCAAATTCGGCAGAACGTTTATGAACTTGGTTATTTGAATTAAAATTTTCTAGAGAATCGGCTAGGGCCCTGTAATCGTATTATGTCTGCTTGAATACGGTATAAGGTTGTAGGGTTAGTAGAGAAGATTGGATTTTGGTATTAGGAGCATATCGAATCAGGTAATGGAGACAGGTTTTGGGTAGATCAGGGAGAGAACTCGGGTTTAAAGATGAATTAATTTAAAGTAAGGGTGGTAGGATTTAGTTTTAGCGGGTTATAAGGAATAAAGGTTTAGGGGTAGTTTCTAGAGGTAAGGAGTGGATAATGGAGATGGAGGACGGGTTTAGAGTTAGGTTTGGAAAGGGTGATTAGAGGTGGATTCGAAAGTTGGATTAGATTTGGAAGCTTTGGATAGTTAGAAATAGGGTATTGGGAATAGACGGTTATAAGGATAGATTTGTAGTTAAGGGAAAAGGTAGATAGGTATGTTGGTGAGGGAGTGGGTTTAAAGATAGGATTTCCGAAATAGTTGAGTTTAGAGGTTAGAAATTAGAAGTAGGTTTGGGTTGGGTAAATGTATTAAATTAAATTTAAATATATATTAAATAAAGAGATAAGTAAATAATGAATAATGAATGTTTTGTTATATATATAGTGGGTACTTGGGGTCGGATTTGTAGAGTTGGGGTTTAATATAGTCTGATTTTAGTGAAATTGGGTTTGTAGTAACAGTAGGGTTTGGACGAACTTGGAATTCATGGGGTTGGGTTTAAGTGGACGTGGAGTTGATATAGAATGTGGTAGATTTGGGATTTTGTAGAGTTGGAGATTTGGTGAGAACCAAATTTTAAGAGGGTGAGAGATTTTTCATTTCATAAAAATTTTCATTAATAAACTATTAAACTGTGTCAAAAAAACTAAATAACTAAATGAGGTGCTACAAAAGCAGAGGCTTCAAGTATGCCCTTCTGAACGAATCTCTTTCAATTCGACAGGAAAATACCGGTACAACAAATGCAAGAGGCTTCAAGTATGCCCTTCTGAACGAATCTCTTTCAATTCGACAGGAAAACCAAAAGCTATTACTCTTTGGTAATAGTCAGACGTAAATAGACAAAATAATATTTCCCAAAAGAAAAAGAAGGAGAGAATTCAACTTAATGTTTCTACCTTTCAATATTTGTACAATGTTCCTGGCTGCTTTAATTTCAAAGATAAGAAGAAGGAGAAGAAGAAGGTCCTAAAAGTTCTGGCTGTTTTTAATATTTTTAACAGTTTTTAATGCTTTCCAATTATTTTTGATGCATTCCGCTAGAAGGCACCAAAATGTTACAAGCGGTATAGCCTTCTTAGTATACCACTAGCAACATAGCACACGGCGACAGGGATCTTGTAGGGTCAGAGAAGATATGAAGCGGTGTGGAAGTGGAATGTTTCCTCACTGTGGCAGTTCGATATATTTTACTCAAAGAACAGAAATGTATTTAGTTGGGCAAAGATATATTTTATTTAAGTACGTTACAAGACTTTGCTACAAGACTATCTAAAGGTTTCTGTGCCTAAAGAATTCCTATAACTAAAGAATTGCAGGGAACAAATCCTAAAGTTAAAGAAGGGTAAAAGCTAGGGTTTATATATATTTTTAGAAATATATTCGTGTAAAAGTATAAAAGTATAAAAGTATATAGATATAAAAGTATAAAGATGTAAAGGTATAAAAGTATAAAAGTATAAAAGTATAAAAGTATAAAGGTATAAAGGTATAAAAGTATAAAGGTATAAAAGTATAAAGGTATAAAGGTATAAAAGTATAAAGGTATAAAGGTATAAAGGTATAAAAGTATATGTTATACAAGTGTTAATCTATTATCATCTACTTAACTATTAATCTGTTTCTAATAAACTATAGCTCATTTTAATCATAGAAACTTATAGAATCTAATGGTAATAAAACTAGGACTTCATTCTATAACAACATGCAGGTACAATTACTAAATTAACCAATCAGAGTCTACTAAATATAGCCAATTAGCACAAATGGATCCAACAGATTTTTCAGATCAGATCCTCAATATGGATTTGAATTTGGTGGATTCTATAAATCATGGGGATCTGACTACCAGATCTGGATTGGATTTAGAACTTTGAATTGGATCTGCGGAACACTAAGATAAATATGTCTAATTTGGCACAGTCTCTAATTTGGTGCACTAATAATATCTTATAAACTGTTGATCAGAATTATGTAAATTTGGTACTATTCGATTCATCTCATCAAGACAAATCGAATGGTACCAAAATTATATAATTCTAACTAATTTTACAAGATATTATCATTTAACCAAAATATATATAATCTTTGAAAATTAGCACAAAATCATAAATAAATATTAATAGGCCAGTCCGTTTTTGATGATTTTACTACCAAAATGTCTATCTTTAAAAGATAGTACCAATGAGCCCAAAGTCGTTAAAATCCAATTATGGGATCACAAGATTATTAAGATTTTGTATCACTTTAAATAAAATTAATAAGTTTAACTAATCTAATTTTTATCAAAAATAATAAGAAATTCTTTAATGATCTTGTTATTCTGTAATTGGATTTTAACAATTTTGGGCTCATTGGAATTATCTCTTCAAGGCAGTTAGTTTGGTGATAAAATTGTCAAAAACAGACCAGTCTATCAAAAGTTATCAATGATTTTATGATAATTTTAAAATTTGCTTTAGGGCAGTGTCATTAATCACCTGATTATTTTTTAACAGAGGCCTATCTCCTCCCTCTTCTTTAATATATATATATAGTTAGGTTCTTATATATAATTTCAACTTTTTTTACCTCCTCCCCCTAAAAAATTACCTGATTTCTGTCACTCTCTTTATATAGTTTTTTTGGTTAAATCATGATATTTTATAAACTATCGATCAAAATCATATAATTTTAGTACTATCTGACTCATCTTATCATGATAAATCAAATCGAATAGTACCAAAATTATGTAATTTTGATTAATGGTTCACAAGATATCATTAGAAATATTAGTGTATCAAATTAGGCACTATACCAAAATTGGATTGTGTTTTTGGATAAACTTTAAGGGTAGGGTGTACAAATTTTCAATTCTATATAAAATCGATTGTAGATCAACTTTGTATAACCAATTTATATGATATCAGATGATTTACATGTAAACATCATATGATCTGACCAATCAATTCCTTGTACAACCTACAAAAATCATAAAGCGTCCTACAAAAATTTAATTATATGTGAAGTTGATTTTTTTTAAAGCAATGGATATTGCGCAGCTTCATTATTATAAATGAACTATTTAAAACTACCTATTATATAAATTTTATACAAATTGGTCAAGATCTTAAAAAAATTTATCAGAAGCATTTTTTATTTACTATATAAAATTCTAATATACCACGTAGATCATATAAAAAATGATCAATGTTCACCCTACCCTTAAAAAGTGATATCTTATGATTGAGTGATCAGATTTAGGTGATTTTGGTACTATTTGATTTGTCTTGATAAAAAAAATTGAATAGTATTAAAATAATCTGGTCTAACTAATATGTCATTAGCTGTATTAAATTAGGCATATCTATCATATGTAACTATTAAGAAGGGAGAATATATGTTTAATTTGTAATCCGTAAGTAAGGGAAAAAACTTGATTAGTAATTAGTGGGGTGCGTATTATAATCAAAAAATAAAACCCATAATCTGGAGCCATTTTTAAATTTTCTCAATTTTTGCAAAGCTAATAGCTTTTGTGTTTTTATAAAAATTGTAAAGGTGATTTTCCTCTTTCTAAAAATGGTGAATTCATCAAAATTGACCCAATGAACTGTGAGATATTATCATTTTATTTTCATAATCATATAAAATTTTCTTTGCAAATCTGCAAAGAAATTTCATATGATTGTGAAAATAAAATGATAATATCTCATAGTTTATTGGATCAATTTTGATGAATTTACCACTTTTAGAAAGAGAAAAATCAGCTTTACAATTTTTATAGAAATACAAAAGATGTTAAATTTGCAGAAATCAGAAACATTTAAAAATGGCTTCAGATTATGGGTATTAATTGTTTTGATTATAATATGCACTCTGCCAATTACTAATCAAATCCTTTTCCTTACTCATAGATTACAAATTAACTAATTTAACTCAATAGTTACTAGAAGATAAGTTTTTGATTTACTTAAATAAAGATCTTTTTAGTACTATACTGTATACTTTTCTTTATGTTTTTTTGAGCAAATCAAAGAAATTTCTCTATATGTAACTCTTTTTATTAAAATCAAATTCATTTATTTATATACATTTTAATTTAATATATAATACATTAATGTATTATCTGGTACATTAATTTGCTATCTAACATGCTATATACTATTACAATAATACTATTAAGCTTAACAAATTGACTTGCTAATAAGAATTTTCATAATTTTAACTTTTAACATGCATATATACTAACACATTAATGTTTTATGAAGATTTTAAAAAAGAGGTGATTATCAAATTTTGACTATTATTTAATGAATTATACAAATGCAATAATGATTTAAGATCAAATTTCAAATTAGTAACATATTATTTTTGCTTCAAAAAATATATAACTTTTGATAAATTACAATATTGTATAAAGTTGAATATTACTACAGTCAAACCTCCATATAATCACACTCTCGGGATACAAAAAGTGGTAATTATATAGAGATGTGACTATTCTTGCTGGCAAATCCCATATTCAAAAAAACAATTGCTATTTGTAAAAGATTAAATCAAAAAAGTAGTGTTAAAATTTTGCAAAAATATTATCTACAACAATAAGAATATCTACTATTTGTTTAAACAAAGATTATTAATAAAGTTTTTGAGAAATTAATTTGGGATGTATTTGGGATTTGGGCGTGGACAAATCCCAAACTATAGTATTGGGATTTTGCCAACATGTATAGATGTGACTAATATAGAGGAATTCTATATAATCACAATTATAATAAAATTGCATATAAAAAAAATTGTGATTATATAGAAGTTTTAATAAATAAAAATTTTTATTTTTAAATAATCGATTATAATTGCTACATATAAAAGTTAAAATTATACTAAGTAAATCGAAAAAAATGCTATAATTAACATTGTTCAGGTGACAAAATTACATATATTTTAAATTTTTAAATAATTTGAATAACATTTTATTATTACACTTTTACAATTTATGTTTAGGCAATAAAAATTAAAAAAATTAAAAATTTTTTAACTTAATCGTAAATTGTAAAAGTATAATAATAAAATGTTATCCNATAACATTTTATTATTACACTTTTACAATTTATGTTTAGGCAATAAAAATTAAAAAAATTAAAAATTTTTTAACTTAATCGTAAATTATAAAAGTGTATTAATAAAATTTTAACCAAATTATCTTAAAATTTCAAAGCATATGTAATTTTATATCCTGAACAACTTTATTAGATCATTTTTATCGATTTACTTTAGATAATTTTAACTTTTATATGTAGCTACGATATACAATTATTTTAAAAAAAAATTAAAATTTTTTTTTTAAAATAATTGTATATTGTAGCTACATATAAAAGTTAAAATTATCTAAAGTAAATCGATAAAAATGATCTAATAAAGTTGTTCAGGATACAAAATTATATATACTCTGAAATTTTGAGATAATTTGGATAAAATTTATTAATATACTTTTATAATTTACAATTAAGTTAAAAAATTTTTAATTTTTTTAATTTTTTTATTTTTTTTTGCCTAAACGTAAATTGTAAAAGTGTAATAATAAAATGTTATCCAAATTATTTGAAAATTTCAAAATATATATAATTTTGTCTTTTAAACAATGTTACTTATAGCATTTTTTTCGATTTATTTAGTATAATTTTAACTTTTATATGTAGAAAATGTAATAGATTATTAAAAAAAAACAAATTTAAAAATTTTTACTTGTTAAAAAATAATAATTAATAACTTAAAAAAATATTTATAACAATAAAATAATTAATTCAAAATATTATAATAATAATGTGATTATGTAGGGGTAGTTTTATATAGATGGTAAATAAAAAATTGTGATAGTGATTATAATGCAAATGTGCTTATATAGAGGTGAAAATCATAGTAAAAAGGTTGGTAAACTTACAAAAGTGATTATATTGGTTTTGTGACTATATAGAGGTGACTATAAAGGAGTTTTGACTGTAATTTCAGATTAGTAGAAATTTTAAAACATAATAATTTATTAAATTTTACTTTTTTAAAGTAATTTTATTTTAAACATTTATTATATCTTTATCATATATTAATTTATTTTTAATTAAAACTATGTTGTACACTTTATTATAAATTTAAAATTAGTATTTAATAGTATATCATATATTAAAACTATCACATTAATATTTGAATATATTTTATAATAAAATTTAATTATATACTTATATAAAGTTTAAAAACAAAGGTTATATATATATCCTAAGAAACTGGCATTGTTTGATGTTTAAAGCAAAAAATCTTAAAGTAAAAAAATGGATTGGCTAATACAGTAATAGTATATATTGTGACAATCATCTATTTTAAAAATAGAATAAATATAAATGAAATGCACACAAATTCTGATTTATTACTATACTATAGATTATTCTCTGCTATGCTTCAGACAATAATATTAGCATTTAGGAGTCCTATTAGGATGCAGTAAATAGTTTTCTAATACAGTTAGATCTCTCTATAATCACAAGTTGGACATGCTCTATTTTGGAATTATATTAAGATATGACTATAAATAAAATTTTTGTTATGGTTATATAACAAAGGCCAATAAGTAATGCTATATATTCCCAAAAATAACTATCTTTTTTGGGCCAAAAATTATACAAAAAAATATGAAGTAGCTTTTTTTAAATTGTTAAATTTTTTGAATAATTGAAAAACATACTAATAAAAAGTTGTCCAAATAATAATAAATTTTTATTATAAGTATATTTCAATATTCTGAACAAGTATACTTAATAGAATTTTTGAAGTTACTTAGTAAAATTTAGACTTTTAGATATAGCAATTGGCAATAAAATTTTGAAATTTTTGACAAGATTAGAGCTTATTTTTGGAGTAGCTTATTTTTGTAATATATAGTATATTTGTGCATATTTGAATATTATTAAAAAATTTAAAATGTTTGATAGTAAATAACTTTTGATCCAGTAGCCCAATTTGGATAAAATCATTATTATTAAAAAAATTCTAAAGAGTCTAAATCATCTAAATCTAGTTATAAAATGCTAAAATCATAAAGGATTTTTGCTTAGATATTTAATTTTAATCAATTCTTAAACATGCAAAGTAATACAAATTCTTACCAATTATAAAAACATGTAATTGGATTTTAATGATCTAGAGCTCATTAGAATTCATCTTATTAAAATAAATATTTTAGTAGTTGTTTTATCCAAATTAGACTATAGTATCAAAAGCTATTTGCTAAGAATATTGGCCAATCAGATATTATAATCTATATTTAGTCGAATTTTGTGATATATTTAAATTTAGAGTAGGAATGTAAAATAACAAAATTATAAGAATTATATCAAGAGTTTATTATTAATAAAAATAATAAAAAATCAAATTTTTTTGTAATAGTGATTATAGATAATTTGTAACTATAATTAAGTTTTTTACTATATTTAAGTCTATTGCACAATATTGGATGCTTATATAGAAATGTAACTATATGGGTGTGATTATAAAGAGATCAGTCTATAAAAATTACAGCTATTCCTGTTTTTTTTATAAAAAATGTATTGGTTTTAATTTTTATATTATATATAATCTAAAAATTTGATTGCAATTTTTTTTAGAAAAGAAAGAGACATTAATATTACTATTCTAAAAAATTTTACTAGTCAATTAGATTTGTAATCAGATAATTATACAAATACCAAAAATCAAAATAAACCAAAAAATTAATTATAAATTAATATTTTATCTATAAACTACTTACTGTATATGTCTAAAAATAAGCTACTATTTAAAATAAGCTACTTTTTTATTTTTTAAAAAATTTAAAGAAAAATTAGCAACAGTTGCTATATTTAAAATATAAATTTTACTAGCAAACCTCAAAAATACTATATTCTTTTGAAAATATGTAACCTTTTTTTACTATAGAGATGCTTATTTTGAGATACTTTAATAACTACTAAAATTTATTAAGAGCTAGTTATATTTTGTCCTTTTTGTTATAATAAAATTTAACTAATATATTGTAAATCTTAGAATATCGCAATATTCAATTACAAAAAATGATTAGTAATTATTTAGTACCATTTTGAGTAATTTGTTTCTTGATTATCCTTCATGACAGTTTCTTGATAATCTTGTGTTTTTTGATAATCACATGTTTTTTGATAATCTTATATTTCTTAATTCTCTCACTTTTATTATAAACCTGTTTAAATAAAGTATAAACTATCTTAAGAAAATAGCTATAGCAAAATAGGTTTTTAAGAAAAAAATTAGAGTTACCAAAATTATTAAATGAAACTGAACATCTTTCCTGTTGAGCAAAAAAGTGAAGTTGTAAACTATGCTAAACAATATATTAGAAATTAAACAGCAAGAAAGTTTAAACTTGACAGTAATATGGTTGAATATTGAGTAAAAGTAAGCAAATATTGGACAAAAGAAACAAATAACAGAAGTAAGCTTATTGGCTCTAGAATACAGGCATTTTTTTCTGAGAATGAAAGAATTTTATATACCTAGATCATTGAACAAAGAAAGCAAGTATTAAACAACTTTGCAAAATAAACTAGCAACAACTTGATATAGCGCTTATAATGACTTGGCAAAAAATTTTAAAGCATCTCATTATTGGCTAGTTGCATTTATAAAAAGAAATAGGTCGCATTAAGATAGCATACAAAAACTGCTCAAAAACTTTTTAAGGAAAATCAAAGAATGTTAGAAAGTTTTTACAAAGTTGTTACAGAACTTAGAGAAGAAAAGTCTTATGAATTGGATAATATTTTTAACATGAATAAGACTCCAGTCTGGTTTGACATAGTTGGCAATTTTACTATTAATCCAAAAAGTGATAAAAATAGATTTATGTTGTTTTGATCTGTGCAACAGATATTTATATTTTATATATTGAATATATATATTTTTAAATTAATATTTATTTATTTTATTAATTTATTATTATAGATAGAACCAAGCTCCCTTCTATTTGCATTTTAAGAGAATACAATTGAAGCTAAGCAAAAAAATTTCTTCTGGTATCATAGTTTGGTATCAACTAAATAGCTAGATGGATACCAAGCTAATGATCAAATATGTAAAATATCTTAATAAAACAAAAAAAAAGAATAAATCTAAAAAAAACTAGCTATATTAGTTTATAATTCCTTTAAAGATCACTTGAATAATTTGGTCAAAGCTAAATTCTGTAAAAGTAATTTTGATTTAGCAGTAATCCCAAGTGGTTTGACTAGTATTTGTCAACCACTTGATGTTGCAATAAACAAACTATTTAAGAATTATTTGTGTAAAGAATGGCTTATTTGGATATTAAAAGGTGATGCTAGAAAAACTCCTAAAGAAAATCTTTGTTATACTAGAATTAGTAATATATGTACATAGATTAAACATTTTTGTAAAAGAATTTTGAATAAATTATTATAAAGTCTTTTAAAACTTATTGAATTGTAGATGAATTAGATGATAAAAGCAATGATTTAACGATTATTGATTTTTGTAATAAAGAGAATACCAATAATAAAGATGATAATGAATATAATACTAAAAATAATATAATATGAATAGCTATTCTGATGATATAGATATGTTACTAATTTAGTTAGGTAGTAATAATACTATTTAATACAATTTATTGTTTATTTTTTTCTAGTTTTTTTATTTGTAGCTATTATAAAATAAAATGAAAAGGTATATAGTAATTAGATAAAATGAATATAGTGCATGAAGAAATCAAGATTCCATTATTTGTGCAATATTAAAAAAACATTTGCTTGTTCTGTAGTAATAATTTAAAAAATTTTTAGTAAACCACTATTTGTTAACTAGTATGTATAATTATTTATTTGGTCAAATTTACAAATAGTAATTTTAAACTTACCAAAAAACAACTTTAACTTATATCTACTCTTAAATAATTTTGTTATCTTGTATAATGTAATTTATCTACTTTATGAATTATAAAATTTATTAGTAAGTTAGAATTATTTGGAATTTTATAATCTGTAAAATTTTTAATAATTTTTTTTTAATAAATTCATAGGCAGATTTTTCAAACTAGCTTACTTTTATAAGCTTATTTATACTAATCCATATTTTAAACTATATATGTATTGGCAAAAAAAAATTGATTGTTGACAATTATAACTTCAAAAAATTTTATAAAATATGTTTATAAGCATGTAAACTATGTGTATGTATGCAATGAAAAATATATATCTATAATAAATTATTTTTATTTATTGATAATTTAAAGGAGTACTTATTTTCAGGTATATAATAAATATAAGGAGTATTTATTTTTGGGGTGCTTATTTTGAAGAGATATGGTACTATTAGATAAAGTTGTTTAGAACTTCAAAATACACTTATAATAAAAATTTGGTATTGTTTGAACAACTTTTTATTAGTACATTTTTCAATTTTTCAAAAAATACACCAATTTAAAAATAAGCTACTTTATGATTTTTATTAATTTTTAACTAAAAAAGTAGTTTATTTTTGGATGCATATAATATTATGCACTAAAAAAAATTTCTTATAAAATTTTGGTATTAAAAAAGCACTTCATAACCTAATTAAATAGCAAACTCTAACTCTAATTTAATTTTAATACAAAAATTTTTAGTAAAAATTTTTAAGTTTATAATACTAGGTTTTTACTGTATATTATTTTGTATTTATATAGTAGGAACATTTTATAAAAGTTTAAAGATAATAAATTAAGCTTTATATTATTTTTTATTGGATAATTTTTTATTTTTATTTAACAAATAGTAGTTTTGTTAATTGCTTTGTTAATTATTAGAGGTTATTATTTGTTAACAGTTTAATCAATCATTAATGGCTTTATTCAGATTAATAAATTTTTTTATTAATTTAAAATAGTTTTACAAGCATCTTTAGTGTGAATATGCATTAATCTACAAGATTAAGAAATCATGCATATATATAAGCCCTAAATTACTTATTTGTATGGGTAATACAGACCCAACTCTAGTTTTGTCAATAGTTTTATTAATCATCTGTAGTATCATCAATTGTCTATAGTTTTATTAATAATTTATAGTTTTGTTATTCATCTATATAGTAGTTTATTATTCTTCTATAGTTTTATCATTCATCTATAGTATTGTTATTTGTTTATAGTTTTATTATTTTTCTGGGTTTTGTCAGATAAAACCAGCAATAAAAACATTTTGCCAAAATCTGAATAATCTATGTGAGCTTATATTTGAGCATCACGGTAAATTTTTTTGGTTAGCACTTTTATATTGGTATACAGAGGCCTACTATAATATTGTAAACACTTTTGGGATAGTTATTACTCAAAAATTGGATAAGTAAATACAAGTATAAAATTTTCATCATGTGACCAGTCAATTGCAAGATATAATATATTGAAAGTTCACAAAGTTTCATTAGGTTGTGCAGAAGTTATGCAAAAAATAGCACAAATTACCATTTATAAATTGATGCAAAAATTGATTTTTGCCAAATTTTTTTTTTAAAAAAAAATTTATTAAAAATTAAATTTTTGTTTAAATTACTTCAAATTGTACTCAAAAGTTGTGTAAAATCTAGACAATATTATACAATTTAAAAATAGCATATTTGTATGACAAATTGGTGCAATTAGACAAAAAATAAAATTTTTTTTCTTACCAAAATGGATGGCAACCAAAAGACTTGACCAATTAATGAAAAAAAACTTTATTATATAGAAGGTTTTTTTATTTTAATGTAGCTAAAGTTGATTGTAAAAAATTTATAGCATCAAAAATAACAAAGGAGTCCTATAAGTAGATACAATGAAGTCCAAAAAAAGGTAAAAAAAACTAAATGTCCAAGATTATATACTCCTACTAATTTACTAGTCTCAAGAGCCTAATTACTAGTTAAAACTATAATATAACTTATTTAAATATTAATTTTTTTAATTCTACAAAAAAAACAAAAATAAAAACAAAAAAAATACTAGACCCATTGCATGAAGAAGCCTTGGAATTTGTATTAATCTTTTGAGCCATTGGTCTTTCTTGCCTCTATAAAATCTAGTTTTTTAAAACTATAGATTTGTTTTGTGGTCTAATAAACCCAAAATTATCTTTTTAAAAGTTCTTTATAAGATTTGTATAGGCAATATAAGATGTAAGGTATTGAATATTGAATATCGTAAATTCTTGAAATAATGAGTATAGGTGTTATTTTGAATTTTGGCCTAAATTAAACTTAATTCAGACCAAAATTTGAAATAATGCCCATGCCTGTTATTTCAAGAATTTACAGAATTTAAGTTACAATATTGACTATAGTTTTTTCTGTTCTTGGTATTTGGTCATATTATCACTTTGAAGGCGAACCTATACAATATAAAAATTTGATTAGTTTTTTTTTGTACAAATTAAAATTTAACTTTTTGCAATAATAAAAAAGCCAAGTTTTTAAACTGCATGAAATTTTAATATATTATATCATACTTTGAAATCAACTAGTCACATGATAAGAATTTTATGCAGCATTTACTTACCTGATTTTGAGTGATAACTGATCCAAAAAGGTTCACAATATTATAGTAGGCTGCTGTATATAAGCTAAATTTTAAATGTTAGATAGAACTTTTAAACATTTTTAACTTTAAGTTATCATCCTCAAGTGGTAGGTTTAGGGCTTGTTTAGGGTTCAAATTCTACTAGTAACACTTTGAAAAATAGATCTATGTCCTGGTAACAGTTCTTATTGATCAGTTGGATATATTACCTATAGACTAGGTTGATCTCTCAAATAGGAGCTTTCAGATATAGTTGTGTTCTATTATACAGACAAATTCAAGAAACCAGAAAAACAGAAACACTTTTGGCAAGTTCCAAGTAAGAAGGTAGCAAAGATCTTTAATAGCACTACTAAAAACTAGAATATCAGAAACTGGAGCTAGAGAATTAAATAACAAAAACCTTTAGAGAAAAGAGTCTACTAATCTGGCTACCAAAGTTGTATCAGAAAAAAGAATCTATATTTTAGAAGTAGGTACCAAGGAAAGAGAAACCATGATGGTACCTAATGCCAGATAGATTGACCCTTTTAGGCTAACTAAATTGAAAGTTTGAGATGTATCAGAAAAGAACCAGTAGAAAAGTAGTAGTGGGTGCTAGAATCAGAGCAAACCGTACAAGAACAAAAGTAGAAATATCTAGTAGAACAGATACTGCTCTACCAAGTTTTCTATTGAGAATAAGCCAGATTGTACTTTTGGGTATATTGAAGGAGTTCTAAGTAATAATGAGAAAATAAATCAGGATATCTAAACTGATTGTATATGTATCATAGATGTTCTAGTGAATTAGTTGAGATTAGGTAAGAAGTAGAAGATCAGAGAGTTTAAATAGGCAATTTTTTGTAGTTGGGTTGCAGGTATAGCAGCTAGTATAAAACCTTTGGGTAGACTATTTAAATTAGATATCAAAAGTGTACATGTTGCTAGTAGTACTCTTGTCCAAATGTATTTATAGTATGCAAACTAATAAAATTATATGTCCCAAAACAGGTAATTTGAATCTAAAAATAAAAATTTATTTATAACTTTTTTTTGAAATATTATATTTTTTGAAACTATAAAAAATAAAAAAAGTAAAAAGTAAAAAGTAAAAAACAGAATTATATTCTTTAAAAAAAAAAAAATCAATTATATTTTCTTAAAAAAAACTAAATTACTTTCTTTAAAAAAAAAACACTTTTTAAAAAAAAAAATCAAAATTGCATTTTCTAAAAAAAAAAAAAAAAATTAAATTTTAAAAAAAAAAAAAAAAAATTAACTTTTTAAAAAAAAAAAAAAACAAAATTTTATTCTCTAAAAAAAAAAAAATTAATTTCTTACTTTATATTTTTCATTAGCATATTTCAAGTATAAGATTAATAAAATTACCCATTATAGTCTAGTGCAAAAAGATTTGTACATCAAATAGCTCTGCTTCAAATATTTTTTGTACAAATTAATTTTTAATTTTTTTAATTTAATGTAATCATTAGATTATCAGATTAATAAAAACTAAGTTATTTTAATTATTTCATTAATAAAATAAAAAAAATTATTAAAAGTAGTTTTTTTAATAATATTTACTATATAATTTACTATAGTATTTTATATAGGGTACATTTATCTTTACCCAGGGTGAGATTTGATATTCCTCATCCACATTATGCTATCTCAAAATTTTACTAGGGTAATCCTGTTGCATTTTTAACAAAAAATGCTCTCTTGTGATTATATCTTAAATTTAATACTAACACTAACCCTAATCCTAACTCTACCCTAATCCTAATATACCCTAATCCTAATATAACTAGAATTTTATTTTTATTTAAGAGGGGGTGAATAATTCACCCAGGTGATAAATAAATTATTTCTTTTATATATATATGTATATAGTAAAAAAAAAACCAATTATCTAGCTTTAAAGCTTAATTTCTTCACAACTAGTAATTCAATTTTGCTCAAATTTAACTATATCTTTATTATATGCACATTAATGCACTTGCCTAGTACAAGCTTATACAACCATATATTGGTTGCAAAATTAGTTAAAATATCTTTTTTTAAAAAAAATTCCTTTTTTTTGAATACAGCAAATTGTATATGCAAAATTATTAAAATAAAACAATGTTAAAACAATAAAAATAATATAATAAGTTAGATTAAAACCTGTTTTATTTGATATTAAAAAATTTTTAATAATTAATCAAAAATATAAAAACTTTTACTAAGAGTTAAAATTATGAAACTTTTGAGGTACAAATCATTATAACCAGACCATAGCATTCTTTTAAGTATACTCTTTTTGCCTATTAGCTGTTTTAAATATAACCTTTTTATCCAATACCTACTTTTCAAATATAACCTTTTTTAAAAAGGGCTTCTATTAGCAATTTTTAAAATATGACCTTATATAGATTGTTTGGGGTCCTGTTTTGCCTGTACAAAAATAGTTTTATCAGGTATTATTTGTTGTAATAGATTTGGGTTTCAAGTGAATAAATACATAATGTGGCTGATATGTATTAACTTTGATAATAAATAGTAATTTATGGTTATAATTTTGATCCAATTCTATAAATATGTTGTGATTTTTATTTTTATTCTTTTTGTTCAAAGAGAATTAAATTTAGTTGTATAGCTTTTTTTAAAAGAAATGTATACAAGAATTTCTAAAGTTTTGAAAGCTTTGGGAATTATAAGGTCATCCCTATAAGAAAATTGTACTGGATCAGCACAGGTTGGCATTGGATAGGCATGGGTCTTTATTGCATGAGTCAAGATCCAGATTTGTATGGGTATGGTTAGTATTGTTAGTTGAAATTGTTTTGAGCTATGTAGAAATATTTCAACTTTCCATGTCAAAATTCTAAATTAATGTCAATTAATGTCAAAATTCTAAATTAATGTCAAAATACTAAATTAATGTCAAAATGTCTAATAGTGTCAAAATGCCTAAATAGTGTCGAAATGTCTAAATAGTCAAACATTCTAAATAAATGTCAAAATACTAAATTAATGTCGAAATGCCTAAATAGTGCCAAAATGTCTAAATAGTGTCGAAATTCTAAATAGTATCTAAATGTCTAAATAGTGTTGAAATGTTGAAATATTGTCAAAATGTCTAAATAGTCAAAATGTCTATATCTAAATTTATACATTTAGTCATACGTATATGTAATATTTATTTCGTCAAACGTTGACATTTATTTAAATCGTTAAGCATTTAGATATTTAGCACAATGTATATAGATCAAGCATTTAGACATTTAGTCATATAATATTTATTTCATCAAGCATTTAGACATTTAGTCATATAACATTTATTTCATCAAGTATTTAGGCCTTTAGTGATATAATATTTATTTCGTCAAGTATTTCATTTAGTCAAATTTAGAATTTCGACATTTCGACATTTCGACAAAAAATAATGTGATGTTGAAATATATTTAGACACTTAAGTGTCTAAATATTTGACTGAAAAATGGTATATTTCGACTAACAGGTCCGAATTTGTACGGATTCCGTGGACCGTGTAGGACCGTTGCCCGTGCCAATCGGACCATAAATGCTCGGGTTTTGCAGCAGTATACTAGTCGAATCGGCACGGGATTTGGCACGGGTAATGAACGTAAATTCACGTGCCACCCTATAAGAAAAGTGGTACGGGTGGTGGTATCAGGAATGCTCGAAATGGCACGGATGTGGCACGTGCAGGAACGTTTTACGGAATGGCACGGTAAAAATGGCACGGGCATTGCGGCAAAGGGTGGCACGTAATATCACGTCATATGAAATGGCACGTTCAGATGACACGTATGTGTACGTTACACACGTGTTGGCTCGTGATACGTGTTGGCTCGTTACTAATGAAGCTTCCCTGTGTGTCTTAACAAAAAAAATTCCTTACAAAATTTTGCTTCATATGCAGTTTGCTTGTTCATCTTATATTGATTACTTATGTAAATTTATGTTTTAATAGTTAATCCACCCGTGCCAAATCCCGTGCCGATTAGACTAGATATTTACCCGTTCTTTTCATCTTTTGATTCAACTAGTAAACTGCTGCAAACCCTGAGCCATTTATGGTCCAATTGGCACCAGCATACAGTTCTACACGGTCCACTAAATCCGAACCAACTCGGGCCATACCCGTACAAATCCGAACCTTGACCCGTGCCTATCCGATTCCATCCCGTGCCTATACGGTACATTTTTTTTTATAGGGCACCACGATAACGATGCGGATTAATTATTAAACCATAAATTACATAAGTAATCAATATAAGATGAACGAGCTTACTGTATATGAAATAAAATCTTGTAAGGAATTTTTTTTGTTAAGACATACAGGAAAGCTTCATCAGTTAAATCATGAGATATTTACTGATCTTTCGCTCTCCACGAAACGAGCCAACACGTATCACGAGCCAACCGTTGTGTAAATTACGCATACGTGTCATCTGAACACGGCATTTATTATGACGTGTATTACATACCACCCTTTGCCGTAATGTCCGTGTCATTCCCTATGAGAGCCACATGATCCATGCCATTTAGAGCATTCCTGACGCCAATCCGTACCACAACCCGGACCACTTTTCTTATAGGGCGTTTGTATTAGTCGACTAATCAACTAAATTTTTTATAATCAGTCAATCGATTGTTCGACTAGTTATTATAATTAATCAAAGGTTAATAGACAAAATTAATTGGTAAACTACTGTTCGTATAACTCTAACTAACCGATTAATTGATTATTCAACTAGTTGACTAGCCGACTAGCCGATTAGTCGATTAATCGACTAATCGATTAGTCGACTAGTCGAATAATCGATTTTAAGTCGGTCGGCGACTACAGTTTTAGTTGACTGACTAATCGACTAAAAATTTCTGACCAGTTCAAAAGTTTCGGAGATTTCGTTTTAGAAATTTTGGATTTGGGGGTCGTGAAAAGAGTTTAGGTTGAAATATTAGCGATAATACGTAATGTGCAAGTGACTGCAATATCAATTTAAACCATAAAGCCATTTGATCATTAAAGATCTGATATACTGTCTTCATATATCATTATTATTATTACATTTACATTAATTCGTATTTGTAATTTTTTGTTTGCTAAATTATTAAAGCTTACAATTAAATGCATATTACTGGAATATATATAAATAAACAATATATGACACATTTAAATTCAGGTAATATCGTTTTTATGCTAATTTATCATTCGTCTATAAATCAAAGATAATAAATTCAATTATAAATAAAATATCAACTTGATACTACGGTATATCAATTTCTAAGCCCACTTACTAGGTGATTCTTCTCCATCTGAAGGAAGTTTAAACAACGTTAGTGTTGGAAGCTGTTCCAAGTCAAGACATGAGTTAAGGAGTCGACTGCTATATATGGCGTCCGAATGTTTTTGTGTGCTTGATAAAGTTGAAATTATCTTGTCAGCAGTTTCAAATTCATTTCTTATTAAAGTGTCCTCTTTTCTCTCTCTCTCGCTACCAGCAAATCTAAATGCATTGCACCACTCAGTTAACAATTCGTAACACTCATTTGCATTCGGTCTTTTGGAAGGTTCTGCATCCATACATCTGTTTGCCAATTCAATATATCTATTTGGCGTTCCTTCTCCACATTCAGGACGCAATCCTTCGGTTATCCCTATGGCAAGAGCAGTATCATGTGGAATATTACAATGGGGTTGTTCACCTGATGAAAATTCCGTCATAATAATCCCAAAACTATAAATGTCAGAATCCGCTGTATATTTCTTTCCATATAGGACTTCTGGTGCAACATAAGGTAGTACACCATAAACCCCTTTTCCTTCATCTTTCGCATTAGCAGGACCAGCTAATCCTAAATCTGAAATGCACGGATAATTATTGCTGTGTATTAAAATGTTCCCGTCATGGAAATCACGGTGTACTTTTTCATCGTTATGAATATTAATTAATTCGTTAGCTATCTTTTGTAAAAAGGCCAATTTTTTTTCCCAATTAAAATCTTCATTTTTAAAATTTGATTTAATGTATTCACGAAGATTACCACTATTTGCAAATTTTAAAACCATCATGTAATTTTTGGTTTTCAAATCTTGCGTCAAACCATATAAATTTATTGATGAATACATATGATGATGTTCAATCTAAATTTGAAAATAACTCGTAATTATATCATTGGAAATACGTACAGTATTCAAGCAAACTGAAGTAAAAGAGTAAAAATACATTACCTCCTTTAAAAAGGTATCCGAGATATTTTTAGAATTATCCAACATTTTAAGAGCAACTTTTAAATTTTTTTCTCTTTTCTCGCCTTTCTCGTCTATCGATATTCTTTTCCCATCTATCCATGTAGCAGAAAATACTGTACTGAATCCGCCTTTTCCGATTTCTTTTATATCTTTTAATCTGTTAAAAGGAATCCATTCTATTACTTTATGGTAACGATCCGCTAATTTTAAAGTATTTTGTAAAAACTTGTCGACTGCATCATTTCCAGTGCTGACGGAATTTACTGAATCACAACTTCTGCACCATGAAACATGTGTGTTTTCATTTTTTTTACACTTTTGACAAATACCATACATCGCTCATGAATTAATAACGATGATAATGTTTGAAAAAAATGAGCAAACTTAAGTATACATTAGCTAAAAAAATTTTTTATTTCACGAGGTCTAAATGCACAAATTTAAAGTTTACCAGATATGTTTGTATATTCTCACCCGATTGTCCAGTTCCCTAAATATGGAATTCGTCAAATTCACAAGAATACGCGCAAATGATTGTCATTGGGGGCTTTTCTTGCGTGACCATATGATGAATCTTTTTCTATATCGAGTTTGATTGTATATAATCACGAAAAAAAAGACGATCTAACCTCATGTGTAAACGCATACGTATATTCAGATCCAAAACATGAATGTAGGCTATCTGGCATTCAAAAAAAAAAAAAAAAAAAAAAAAAATTTAGTCGAATGTCAATCCACTTATTCAATATTAGATATTTTAAATTGCGAAATTAATTTAATAAATAATAGGTTAAAATATTAAGCTAATGTAGCATAATTCAAAGAATTATGTGATTAACTATTGTTTTGCTCATTCATTGATAAATGATGCAACGTATTTATATTATATCTTGATGAAGATTAAATTCCTATAGAATTTTTTTTAAAAAACTTTATTTAAATTATATAATCAACTTAAGTATATACGTGGGGTCTTTGCCTTGAAAATCAAGTTATGGAACATATAATTTACTATGTCTCATAACTTGATTTTCAAGGCAAAGACCCCACGTAGTAAAATGCGATTACAGATAACAAAAATAATTTACTATAATATGAAATAAAAAATGTGTTTGATCAAAATTTGAGTTAATCTAAATTCTCCAATTCACTAAGTAAATGAAACAAAAAATTATATGTTATATTATAAATGTTAACATTGTTGTTATAACTTTCAGTTGGCCCACTAATAAATAATTTTTTAATTTCTTTATTTTTAATCCATTTTATGAGTGGATTAATTTGAGTCTTGTTTTGTTCAAAATTTTTATCTAAATAGATAGTTTTTGATTCTTCTTCTTTAACAATAGGAAGTGTTTTATCATCAATTTTTAGATTTGATATCATAATAATTAAAGTTTTATCTCCTAACTGGAGATTTTTTTCATGTCTTTTAAGATAGGATTTAGTATTTAATTCTTCAAGTTTGTTATATCTTTCAGATAAAACATCATCTTCTGCTAATCTTCCCTCTGTACAAAATCCTTCAATTTCAAAATTTTTATCTATAGCAGCATCCAAAGCTGCTCTTTCAACTCCAGTTTGGTCACCAGAGATGACTATAATTTTTGGCATAGTAACATATGATTTTTTTTTATCAGAAAATAATAAATTTTTATATAAATAATAGAACAATATTGTAATACATTAAATTTTTTGGCTGAAAAGTTTAATTTTAATAAAGTAAAAGTTTGGATGATCTATAAATTTTAAATTTTTTTACGAAATTAAAAATTTTTGATATTGTTTTCATTTTTAGAAATGAATTGATGTATAATCATTTTTAGTAATGATATGATAAATTAATTATAATTATTTATAATTTATTTATATTTATTTTTTAATAAAAAAATTTTTTTTATTGCTATAATAATATAAAAATAAAATAAAATCTATATATAATATACTAAACTACCCTATAAAAAAGTGGCCCGGGGTGTGGTACGTGTTGGTGTCAGGTATGCACGAAATGGCACAGTCGGAGTGATACATACAGACTCGTTGACGGAATGTCACGGCAAAAGTGGTATGGAAATTACGAGAGGAGGTGGCACGTTATGTCACGTCATACGTAATGGCACTTTCATTCACGGAATGATACGTTCAAAGGTGGTACATGGCTCGTTTCACGAAGAGCGAAAGATCATATACGATTTTTTTTTAAAAAAAAATTGCGATATCTCATAATTTCGCTAACGAAACTGTTCTGGTGTCTTAACAAAAAAAATTTCTTACAAAATTTTGATACATGTGCAGCTAGTTGGTTCATATTATATTTGTTGATATAAAATTATGCAATCTACTTTTATGTATTTTTTTTTATCACAGTTAATTATCCGTGTCAAAATCCGTGCCATTTGGACTAGTAAAGTCGTTAACGGTCCAATTGGTACGGGTATGCGGTCCATCACGGACCAAAAATCAGTGCCAATCCAAGCCTATTACGTACAAAATCCGGGTTTAATCCGTTCCACCAAAACCCGTGCCATTACGCCGCCAACCCGTATCACTAGGGTGGGGCCTCAACTAATTAAATCAAACATTAGTTAGGGTAATATATGAAGATCATTAATTTCGGATTTTTTATAGGCCATATAGTTAAATATTAAATTAAATTACATTTATTAGCATAACTTTTAAACAAAAGTATATATAATTTTTTTTTAACTTGAAGCTCTCAACTAGCTCTACATGGTAATAGAGCTATTTTTCAAATAATTTTTTAAAAAAATTTCGTAAAAATCAATTAATTTTTTAACGTTTAATATTGAAAAAAGCAGCTCTATTAACATGTAGAGCTAGTTGAGAGCTTCAAGTTAAATACACTTTCATTAGATATTTGTGCTAATAAATGTAAATTTAATTTTATAATTATTTTGATTAGCGATAATATCGAAATTTAACCATTAATAAATCCGAAATTAATGATCTTCATATATTACCCCGACTATGTTTGATTTTATTAGTTGAGGCCCCACCCTACCGTATCACGGTACATTTTTCTTATAGGGCTAAATTACTTCTTAATCATTATACTGCTTCGAAGTTTAATATTATACTACTTCGAAGTTTAATATTATACTACTTCGAAGTTTAATATTATACTCATTAACAATAGTTATCAAAATAACAATACGTAATTACATATACAATATTATTAATATATAGTATAAACCAAACCGTCATCGTTATAAATTTGTTAAATTGTATTTATTTATATACTGTATATATGTAAATCAAACTTTTATAGTTAAAATTTATTAAAGTTCTTTATTTAAGAATATACTCATCGTGTCATGTTTATTAAAAACAGGTTCAATAAACCTACGTAACAGTTACAGAAACCGGTTTTCCAATAAATGTTACGTTAGCCCCTTGCATTGCCTGTATGTTAAAAAAGGAATTTATTCCGTCGTAACACCGCTCCCTATTCTTTAAAAAAACTTTAATGCTTTATCTGGTTATCTCTGATCATTTTAAATACGTACTCTACCATCGATAAAAATTTAATCCCGAATTTTAATTGTTACGTAAGTACTACACACTATTTGTCCGACAGCACGCTTTATCTATATCGATATTAATTTATTAAAACCCTAATAGATAAACATCGAGCGATGTCAGCGCACATACTGTACGTACTGTACGTACGTATGTACAAAAGATTGTCTAAGAAGTCTTTGGAAGGTTTCTTGATCTCCAAGTGTTGCTTAAATAGCCGAAATACAAATTTAAGGAATTTTTAACTTTCATTATCTCTTGAGCTCTAAAAATATAATGTAAGTATTAGGCCACGCAATGTTATACGCCGTCCCATTTTTTCAATTTTTTTTTTTTTTTTTTTTTTTTTAGATCCTAATTGTGCCAATTGTTCGATTTTTGACATCTATTTTTTCACACTCTTTTCATCCTCATCCGGAAGGTGGTCACTTCACCGACAATCATTTCACCGAAAGTTCACTTAGCCGACATCACATAGGGTTAGGGTTAGGGTTTTATTAGTTGCAGGTATGTATTTTTAGTAAATTGTCACTTGGTGTGATGTCGGTTAAGTGAGCTGTCGGTGAAATGATTGTCGGTGAAGTGACACGTATCCTTTCATCCGGTGTCATCCGATTGAGACCTTAATTTCCCGTAATTGTCCGATAGGACTGACAGGAAAAATATGACTGCCGGCCCAATTTTTTGATTCATTGTTGTGCAAAATGAAAAATTAACCTTGTAACCTTGTATAAACTTAAATGTGAACATTATTCTATTTGCAATAAATTAAAAAAAAAACCCCCCGTCCGTCCGTTCCGAATTTTGAAATCCATGTAATGCAAAACGAAAAATCAACTTTGTGTGGCCTTATCCATAATATATCAAGTGTACGTTTTGATTGTAATTAAGCACATTAATAGCATTAATAAATTATAGACATGACTGGTCGTGAGATGCAAATTGTATGCAGATTTAGCTTCAGTCAAAGTTTTGGATCTTGAGTTCTGATGGTATAGTATCTAGGGATGTAAAATTACAGTAATTTTATGCAACTTTGTGTAATTTTGTGTAAGATTCGGTAAATTAAAATTTCATGTAAATGTAATTTTGAACGCATGACATTTAGTTTCTGTGATCAAATTTTCGGTAATTTAGGAGGATCGTTGTGAGGGGCAAGGCTATCGGGTTATATTTTAAATACAACTAACAACACCACTAACTATATGAAACAAATGTCCTATATGCGTGCAAGACTCTAGATCCTCGAATTGGCAGGCAGAAAGAGGCGTGGAAGATTTGGCCCGGGTCTCGAAGGTCTTGTGGGTCTTGCTGCGGCTTAGATAAACGAAGATAAGTATTTCTTTCCTTATTGTGTATAGTCGTCTTGAAGTGGCTTTAATCCCACTTTTATATCTATCTCCTTAATCTAGGGGGTATAAGGTTATCGGGTTAAATATAATTAACGATCGGCAGGCCGATATTGATGCAGGTGATTAATCAATCAATATCGGAGATTGATTGTTTGATATATCCGGTAATCAAAAGGGGTTAATCGATTAATGTATATATATATATCAGGTGATCAACTGGGTCTTTCTTTCTCTAACTGGGTTATAAACGAAACTAGGTTCGAAATGCGGGTTACGTAGTAACAACTAAACAAACAACTTTAACAAAGGTAACAGATATGTCACGGGACAAGGGTAAGTGTAATAAACGATTTTATTATAACAAAAGGGTTTAACAACAAGAGAACACTTAACACTTCTACTCTTATTTCGAAGGTTAAAACTCAAGTACGTCTGAGTTATTCAATTTGAACTCTGTCAGTTGTGAGTTTTGAGTTATCTTTATTGAAGCGCAAAAAGGAGGGTCTTATATACTTTTTACCCTCTTAATAAATACATTGTTTTTAGACTATCTATACTAACTGTATTGAATCTTTCTTTATCGTACGATTTCATGACCTCATTTCTTTGAGGCGGAAGGTAGACGCGGCTTTTCCAAGCCTCGAGGCGTAAGTGTTGGGGAAAACATCTTCGCCTTAACACTATAATTCCACCTTCAATTCACCGTTAACCCACCGTGTGTCTATGCTATGACGTGAGCGAAACTAAAACTAGGCTAAGTACATTGTTTACAAAAAGGGGTATAAACAAACATTGACAGCTAAATGCCAAGGGCATAAACTAGTTTCATCTACGTGGGCTAAGCTAACATGTGTGAATCTATTATTTACTAAAGGGGAAATAAACAAACATGAGCAGCGAAATACCAAGGGCACAAACTGGATTGTGGCCCTGGCATGCGCAGTTACCATGTGCTCATGCCGGAAATCACTGCGGCGTTACCTGGGGCTATGCTAATCTTTCATGACCGTGGCGTGATTTCGAAAGAAATCATACAATCATACGATATAACTATCGGGAGAATCTCCTGGATAACCAAATAATTGAAAAAAACTTGAGGCGTAGCCCATCACATCGTACATTCAAATCAATGATGCAATTGTAATACTGGCGATTTTGTAAATCTGATACTTTATGTTTGACGTATGAAAATAATATGAAAATTTAATTTTCTGAAACTTACATAAAATTACATGTAATGCAAAGTTGTAATTATGTATAACAACCCTAATAGTATCGTTGTTAGGGCTAAGGGTGTTATAATTAAAGATTGCGGAGTTAATCAGTTTTAATACATTTCATTTATTTTATTCATAATGGATTCGATCTCAATTCAACTAACTTTTTACACAATCCACCTCTACTTTTATATTTTCTACGACATACTCTTTCTGCGTTAGCCTTGAATATTACTACAATCACTTTGTGCCAATATCACATAATTCCTCAGAATCACTTATTTATCACATCTTGATCTATACTTTTTCATCCATCCATGTACGTACGCATGTCGTCGTCCACCGACAATAATTTTATCTGTAGCAAATGCATACTTTAAAAATTTACTTTGAACTACTTAACGAGTCGATAATTTTTCAAGGTGCATTTAAAGAACATAACATATATCAACTGTGAAATGTTTGGGTAAAATTTGTTCTCGATTGTTTTGTAATTATTGAAATTTTAGTTATGAAGATTTTTATTCTTTAATTTAAAAATATGTACATATTTAAGCGAACTTCGAACTTCTATCCGGAAATATTCAAAATCAAACCGACGAAAGGCTTCAAGAGAAAACTAGGCGTTAGGAGCTAATAAGAAACGTTATATCTAACAAAATGATAGGGTGCTCTCAAGCGCCTTAATCAATGGGTAAAAAATGTTGGGAATAAAATTTATTAGCAGAAAATATTTTAAATTAGTCAAGCAAGTTAATAGTTAAGATGAATATGCGTAGTATGATAAAAATATTGAAATGAGCTTGTCTTTTAAATCAACAAAGAAATCGTACAAGCATCATCGTATTCAGCAACGAATTATTATTTTACTTCTTGTATTAAACTTTTATTATCAATAAAAAAATTGGGAGGCTCAAAAGTTAATAGCCGATACTTATCATCACTTAGTTTTTACCAATATGGCAACAATTTCAACTATTTCCGTCAATAATCTTTTCATTCAATGCAACAACCCAACATCAACGCAAGAAGTCCTAATACTAGTAGCAGATTATAATTGAAGTCAGTAAACGGAACAAGGTTGATGTTTTTACAGGTAAGACCGTGGAAAATGGTTACACAAATGTGTATGATTGTCACATGCTAACCAGCCAATCAAAATCGTTAATTTAAACGACGAAACGAACAAAATCAAAGAAATTTATCAAAGTAAATATCACAGAATATTATTTCATATAGAGAATCATATCTTTATTGATTTAGATAATTTTAAACTATATTCTATATTAAGTTATAACCATCGTTATTTAAAAATTTTAATAATCCCTATATTTGATTCTACAGTATATCTAATAAACTTGAATGTTTCATAGTTATTCGATTGAAGAGACCTTTAAATATTCGAAATTTTGCTCTACGCATCGTATTACATATTATACCTACATAAATATCTTACCACATCCTAAAAACTCTTATAACAAAAAAAAAAGAAATTAATATCTGTTATTTATATGTTTTTAACTTTTTTAAAAAAAATCTATATAACGCATGCAAAAAAGATTCTACAATCTAAACTTTACACTTCCCTAATCGATATTTTAAGCTTTTTACCTTTTTTTTTGCGCAACACAGACGAGATTTGGTCAACGTAGTAGTGGTTAATTACTTATAACCAGTGATGGGTTTGGGACAGTTCGGAAATGCGTTGGGACATTTTGGGACATTTTAGAAAATTTTTATAAATTAAAACTACTCAAAATTTTATAAAAATAATCTACTTTAATTTTTTAAAAATATATTCAGTACTTAAAAAAATATATAACTGTATATTTTTTAAATTAACTTATTAATTATTAAAACTTGGGACTTAGTTTGGGACAATTTGGGACACTGGGACATTGGGACGTTGGGACATTGTAAAAAAGCTTGGGACACTGTCCGAACCCATCACTGCTTATAACTTCTGTATGTAAATTATAACATGAAGGTCGAATGATTTAGAATGATTATATTCTCATAGTACGGCACGAAAACTCCAAGTTTTACTTAATACGCTTTATGGGTTCACAAAAGATATAATCTGCCCGAGCCTGAAAAAAGTATTGTAAAACGTATAAAAAAATTTTAAATCAATTGTGTAACGATCTACAAACTCGGGGCACTCGGGACGGTCCTACCTTCGCAGAATTTTTTCGAAGATCAGTAGCATTTGCTTTTGTTTAATGGTCGCTTTGTTTGTTTATTTTTCTTTTTTTTTTTATTTTTCGTTGTTTTTTTATAATATTTAACAAATAATAGAAGAACCGTTCAAATAATGACTGCGATGTTTATTTTGATTGATTCTAATAAATGAGCACCATTACGATCACTAATTAATCTCACCAAGGATGATGCTTGAGAAAATTACAAATTTGCTCTTGTTGTATTACATGTATAAAAACTTTAAAGATCAATCAATTATCGGATTATGAGCAAATTTACTAAAGTTTGAATCATAATTTGCATCGTATGATAAATCTAGTCATGCAAGCGAATTTTTTTGATTTGGTGATAATATTTTATAAATTTAATCCAATCATTTACCTTATAGCGCTGCATATAGTACCCGGGTACCTTTCAAGAAAGTCGGCCTAGATTGAATAATACCCCAAACATTGGGAGATGGGAGGATAATACAAATAAACTTTATATACCTTGCTATGTGACATATCAAATCCAATGAAAGATCGCACTATTAATTATGAGCATTGGCCACAAATCGCTTGTCAAAAAAAAGTGGATACTGTATTACCATTAATATTTATTTGAACTTATATAAATTAGATGAAATTTTTTGTACTTTGATTTATATATTTTGAACTAGTGCGAAGACCTCGCGCCGCACATCTTATTTAAAAATATATTTTTTTTATTGTGAATTATATTCTTGAGTTATTGTAAAAAAATTTAACTACAAAATTTCTTAGCCATTGTGGTACACACAGTGTGTTGTTAGTTTGCATTAAATCACAGTGATTTCTTTATGAGTTACTGGAAAAAACCTGCTACATAACTTACTCGCTATTTAGTGATCACAGTATGTGGTTAAGGTTGTTAGTTTGTATTGGATTTATCTTGATTTTATGTTGTTAAGTTGTATTAAAAGAGTTGTTATTTTTACCAAGAGTCACTGTAAATATTATGTTTCTGAACTTGATTGTTATTCTGATAACCATAGCATGTTGTTAAAGTTGTTAGTTTGGATTAAAATTATTGTAAATTCTATTCGGTTAATATTGTGTTAGTTTCCATTGGAATTATTGATTTCTATCATAAGTTATATAAAAATTTAGTCATGGTGACCATAGTATATGATTGAGGTTGATTTAGTTCGCATTTGAAGTATTGTGATCCTACAATGTTGCTGTAAAAAATTCATTACTGAGCTCACCATTATTCTGACCAACATGTATTGATCAAGGTTGAATTAATTTACATTGGAATTTTTTGTGATTCTATTATGAACTATTGTAAAAAAATTTGATTACCGAATTTACTAGCTATTATGGTGACTATACTATGAGAATAAGGTCGAGTTAGCTTAATTTGAATTATTGTGATTTATATCTTATGTTACTGTAAAAAATTCTGTTACAGAACTTAATTGTTATTTCAGTGGTCGATGTATGTGAATTAGTTAGCATTAAGATAATTGTAATTCTTATCATCAATTACGGTATAAAATTTTTGCAGAATTAATTTGTTATTTTAATGACTATGGTATGTAGTTAAAGTTTTATGTGATTATAGCTGAATAGTTTGTATTTGAATATTGTAATTTTATCATGGTTTACTCCAGATAATTCTGCGATCTTTTCCTTTGAATTTTCTTGAATTGCTTTTTGAAGCAATGAACCCGCATCACAAATTGCATCATACTCATGCTGATCCTAGGATTTTTTAAATTTTTACTAGGAAGTGTGCTTCTACTGGGCTAGACTTTTTTAACTGCGCCGACCATTGTTGCTAGCTTTTGTCCAAAACTCGCGACAGAGACTCACCCAACTTTTCCTCGATTTTTTCTTCCAATCTATCTTCCATATATGACATAAAGGCATAATTTTGCCCATCAATACCTTCTTGCATGGGACGTCTATCCCTTTTTTCATAACTTTCAGTTCGAGGTTGTTCAACCGATTTCCCTTTCAATGGGCCTTGCGGCTCATACTCATTTTCCAGTTCCTTCCAATAACTTTCCAGGTGGTTTACCAACTCTGTCTTTGTACCTTCCACTGGAACATTGCATCTCAAATACATTGTTCTTAAATCGGTTAACTGTAAGCGATTCCAATCAACCACCAAAGTTGCTTCCACTTGAGAAGCGGTTGTTTCACCCTCAAGGTCTGTACTTGTTTGTTGAGTTTCTTCTGTTATAATTTTATGTTATTTTACCTTTCTTAGAAAATATCAACTCTAAAAAAAAAAAGCTGGCTTGCTCTTGCAATGGGTGCTAGACACAAAGTCGAGCAGAAAAATTCAAGAACAAACAAAGATCATCATAGATCATCATATTACTCAAATACCAACTTCGTCATGGATCTGTCCAGTGACCATCTGTCATGTGGAAGGTCCAGTGACTCGCAATAATGTACCGCCTTGTGACTTCATTCACAAGTGGGTCAGAAAGAGTATAGTTGCTTTTAAATGAACCAGCTGGTAATGGTGAAACTAAAGAGACAACATTTATCAGGTAGATATTTAAACTAAAAGACTTTACTATAGATCAATTGGTAGGTCAATATGAATCACGAGCTCAATTTCAAAGGATTAACAAGATGCGAATTCGAGTCTTAATAAAGCCGATTTGAGGTTACAAGTCAATTCAGTACGTCGAATTGAGTTACAATAAGGGTTATTAAAGTTACAAGTTGAATACAAAAGATAAGTATGATTTTGGTATTCAGAAAAAAATATGATTTATTTAAGGTCATACAAAGTAAATTTTTCAGTTAGCATTATATGGAATCTGGAAATATGGTCGGTCAGTTGAATTTTGTTTTAATTTACTGTAAATTAATAAAATAATTTTCATATCAAAAGTTATGCAATGTTAATTTTTTATTTCACACAACAATGAATCAAAAATTGTGTTGGTAGTTATATTTTTTCTATTAGCTCTATCAGACAATTATGGAAAATTAAAGTCCCATTGGATGATATTGGATTAGAATAGCAAAAACATAATATCAAAAATTGAATAATTGCACAATTGGGGTCTAAATAAATAAATATATATATATATAAATTGCCAAATTAAAAAAAATAAGTCAGTAGGTAATGTGTGGCCTTAAATAAGGTTAATTATTAGACTAATGATGTCTTTGCAATTTAGATCCAATCAATAGTACTAAGTTAATATGTTGAAATTTTAGTCAAAATGTAATTGAAGCTAAAATAACTACAGACAATCATTATGGGAAATGAGATTTTTTTTCTCAAATACTATTACAACCTCAAATACCAAATTTTCTTTTATACTAAAAAAAAACCAATTTTCAATAAAACTCGCTTTTGTCTTAACAATTAACAAATCCTAGATTCAAACAATTTTATATATAGGACTTTATTTACCTGAACCTGTATTTGCTTATAGTCAGCTTTATGTTGCTTTCTTACAAGTTCAATTTATCAAAATATCAAAGTATTAGTAAAAAATAGCAGGATTTCTAATAAACAAGGTACTTATACACAAAATATCATATATTGTTATCCTATATTCACTTCTTCAAAGATAGTAGATAACTAGAGTGACCTTAGACAGTAAACACTTTGTATAATCTCATTTTGTTACTGTGATTTATCTAAGTTGATAGAGCATTTTTACAAAACTTAACAAAGATTTAAGAAAATTTGTAATTATAAATGAGGCTACAATTAAAAGTATATGAGAATACTAATAATTGTTTAATTTTGTAGTAAATAATTGTATTTATTAGTAAAAGAGTATAAAGACTTGATGTTGAACTTGGAGTTCACATCGGCTGCTTTTATACTTTTTGTCTATTACAAATATAACAGTCTATCTACTATATCAGATATATACAATATATACTACAACTACTACTAATAAAATATATAGTATAAATAGAATAAATATAATATATGTAATAAATAATATATGTTGAATAAATAAAATATAGAATATATGCTTTAAAAACTACATTTTTTAGATATGGCATAACAGTCAGAACTCTCTAAGTGCATGCTATTAGGACTGAGTATAAGTGTGCATTTATAGAAATATATAAAAAAAATATTTAACCAATTAGAAGAAATAACTAATGCACATGATTGATAATACTTGTGTTCAGGAATGCAACATAGTGGGCTTTTATTTTGATTGGCCAATTTTTGTAGATCAACTCATAATATAGTAAAAATTTTATTGGTTAATTGAAATTAATCAAAGTTTTAAATTTTTAATTATGGTAAATTGTCATGAAGAAAACAACTGATATATATAAAAATAACTATTGATAATAAAATTAATCTTAGCAGAAGTCTTTATAATGAAATCTTGATAACTTTAAATCTAAAATTATAATCTTGTTGTAAAAAAATTCCAACAAACTAAAAGAAATAATCCTAATATATTAAGAAAAAAAAATCAAAAACAAACTAAAAATAAAAAGTACAAGAAATAAATATTTGAACTTATTCTAGAACACTAATAAATAATAAAAAAATAATCAAAAACAACTTTAGTACTGCTCCAATATTAACCTAATCTTTAATTTTATTTAATAATTGTTATATAGTTACAGTACTACTACTTTGCTTTAACCCTTCTTATGTATCTATTAACTTTATAACTTTAACTTTAAATTTAGTCTATATTATAGTCAAATTTTATATTAGTTGTGATTACAAAGAATAAGTTTTCATAAAATTCATAAAAGATGGCTTAAATTGCCAAGTTTAATTGACTTATTATATCTATAAGTTAAACTTGAATGTTCAAATATATTTCTCATCTTTATAGATTACCAAATTACTTTGACAGTTTATAGACCAAAAGATACTCTTTTACTTTTTTTTGGTATCAAGTTTGGCCAATTTGTCTCTATAACTGCCAAACTATTTTTGTAGCTGCAAAATATTATACCACTATGTGGAACATATTGTATAATATATTGTATTGATCATTTAATCAAGTAAAGCTCACTATGTTCAGGATGCCAAAACTAGATGACATTTATATTACCATAGTTTTGTTGTTGAAATAAAAGAGAAAAAGTTATTAAAAATTGAATCACCCTTTTTTTAAATACTTGCTCATAAAATTAATTAAACCATTATCAATTACTTTATTTATTAAACAATTGAATCATATGATTATCAATTCTTTCCAATGATCATCTGGAACAACTTTTCCATGGCAACTGAACTATAGAAAACTATAGATAATATGCAACCTCTTACTACAAAACTTCTTTTAGAGTATTCAGGAACAAGAGTTCTACTCAGGGCAACTGAAAAAGAGCTGAAAAAGAAGTCTTAAAATAGGTCTCCCTGGAGTAAAATACAAAAACTATTGAATAGTAGTTGGTTACTGAGTAACCAGAAATCTTTGTCATCAAGCTCAAATGTTTTGGACTTTATAAAAGCTGTATATTTTTCTGTAGACTATACAACTTACATGGTTTTAAACCCACAAAACAAGTTGGACCACTTGGAACCTCCTTTGTCCCTTTGGTCTTTTTCGAAATTTCGACAAAGTGGGCATTTTGGCTTACCCCCTTCAAAAGATCGACAATGTTTACTTCTTCCAATTTGAAAATGCAGCTGCCATATTGGAATGAAGTCATGAGTGAATTTTGGTCTTTTGAACTAAATGATAAACAACATGTAGTTTGAGGAAACCTTGTTACAAAATTTCATTCTAGAATATTCTTATAGGCATAGTTTTTTTACATACCTATTTCTACAGTTTTTTTTTTAGGCTAGAGGCCATTTTTTCTAGCAATAGTATTTCATCTATATATGATAAATTGCATTTAGTTAGAGTAGAGACTAACTACTTTTCTTAGTATCATGTAAGTTTTAAAATAGTTTATTTTGGTGCCAAATCTTAATTAACCTGAGGCCTTGCTTTTTTTTCTATAATTTGTTTTCTTATTTCTTTTTGTTTTTTTTCCCTATAAAAAAAGTTTGTTTGGTTTTCATTTAATTGTTGTTGGCATTATTTAACAAATGTTTGGAATGGGCCCACTATAGATATAAAAGCAGGACAAAATTTGTACATTTTTTTAAGTTAATACATACAATTTTTGTCATGTTTTTATATCTATAGTGGGCCCATTCTGAATATTTGTTGAATGATACCAACAACAATTAAACAAAAGCCAGACAATCTTTTTTTATAGGGTTTACTTTTTAACTATTTTGCTCTTAGTAGTTTAGTTTTTTTCTCCTACTTCCAAGAATATTTCCTCTAGGAAATGCTCTTGTATAGTGGAGCGAGGATGATGGACTAGTCGGTGTCTTCTGAGATGCTATGCGGTGATTCGCATGTAGTTTAGTTATCTAAATCGAATGATGCCAGTATTGTTTATTCTTTGTCCTTTGGGTATTTGTACTTAATTTGTACTTTGTACTTTTTTTAGTATAATAAATTAAAGAGGTCGTATTTGGTGAGTCTTGTCTAAAAGAAAAAAAATCTTATGATTATTTTGATTTTCAATTTCTGACTGTTTTTAGCTACTATCAAAATTTAATTGGGCATAATCAGAGTGAAAAACAGAATTACTTGTAACCTTAAAGATCTGGAGAATTGTTTAATTACATGATATTATGAATGAAGTTCACAGAAAAATCTTAAAATAAATATTCTAATTACATGATCATGCAGTATTTTAATTGGTCAAAGATTATATGCGTGCATTTATAGAGGTGCATATATAAGTCTGGACCACAAAATCTAAGCATGTACAGAGATTGGAGAGTGTGGCACTTATCATTAAGTTCCAAGCTTGGGACCAGGCTAAGTGTGCACTTAAGAAGGATGTGCACTTAGAGAGGGTGCACTTAGGGAGGTCTAACTGTATATAGCATTTTTGTATGCAGCAATCGTCTAGCCAATTAGATTGTAGATTTTATATTTGATTGTTAATTGGGTCTGATCTTATCATCTAAATAATTACATCAGGATAATTTACAGCTTGTTAGAACAGTTTCAATGAGCTGAATTAAATAGTAATTGTTTTATCTAATTCTGATTACTAGATCAAAAGTCATAATCACTTTGTGTTTTTGTAGTAATTTCTACAGGTCAACAATATAAAAACTTCTAAATAGTTAAATTATACTCAACTACATTCAATTGAATTTATAATAGCAAATTTAAAAAAATTACTACATTAATTATAATATCTATATTAAAAAACAATATATTAAAATGAAAATAACTAATAATCACTATAGGTGATTATCACCTATAATCTACAATGCATAAAAAATAAACAAAATAAACAACTTTTATTATTAAATAAAAATTAAATCTCTTTAATATTAGAGTAAGAGTAAAGGTTAGAGATTAAAATAGGGCTTTATATATAGTAAAATTTAGCAAGGAATTTTTTTTTTGCATAAAAAAAAGTAGTTTTATAGACAAAATTTTAGATTAGAAGCAATTTTAGCAATTTTTTAAAAAATTTTTTTTTTTGTTACACAAAAATTGATCTACATATTACACCTGATCCTGAATTTTAATTGGTAAATTGACTACAGGTAATAATCACTTGTAATGTAAATTAGTAATTTCTTATTAAAATTTATTAAATTTAAAAATAAATTAAGTAAATATTAATATTAGTAAATACCAAATTACTAAAAAGACTTTAAAATTAATTATTTAGTTGAATAAAAAATACTAGCTAACTAAAAATACTAAAAAATATAAAATCAATACTCATTTATAAAAAGCTATCAACAATAAATACAACTAAAATTTATGATTTAATTCAAATATTGGCTTAAAAATTAATTAATACAAAACTAACAACTAATAATATTATTATAACCATTGCTTATTTTTATTTAAAATAAAGTACATTTATTATATTTTGCAAAAATATGCAAAATTTTCTAATTAAAAAAAATTGATAGTTTTCTAATTCTAATTTACTATTTTTTTATAATTTTTTTTTTAGGCAATTATTGAAGTTTACAAAATTATATAAAGTTTGCAAATTATTATAAAAAAAAAACCAAAATTACAAAACCAATAATACTAATTTTTGATCTTCAATTGTTTTAATATTACATCTAATAATACAGCTAATTTTATACAAAAACTTACATATATATTGTAATATAGCAATCATTACCAGAAAATAACTATATTATTTAACTTAGCTCATATAAAAAAATAATTAAAGTGTAAATAAAAAAATAAAAAGAGCAAAAATTTTATACAAAAAAATAAAGAAACAAAAAATAAAAATACAGTTGAACCTTTCCAAACTGGTATGCATGGTGAACAGGTTTTGTATCAGCCTTAACTGGTTATCAGATATGAAATTATTATAAACTATTAGATCCTTATAATAGAAAATGACTTGGTGGATGATTTTTTATCAGATTTGATAGGATATCAGTTTTGACAGAATCACTTTGGGAGGTTCTACAGTAATAACTTAAAGCCCAAAATAGTAGTAGTTTAAAATATAATATTTTAAATACAAAAATATTAAAAAGAAATAACAAAACATAAAAAAATCTACAAAAAAGGAAAAGAAAAAGAAAACCTGTTCTGTTTTGAAGAACATAAAGTGTCAAAATTTTTTATATCTTACATAAATAAAAATATGTATTAATTTAAAATAACTACTAGTATAATTTTTTAATCCTGTGCCAGAGGCACAGGCTGGTATGCTAGTTTATATTTAAACAATAGTTGTTCATATATATAGTTGGCCAATAGTTTTTCAGAGATATTTTGACCATTAGGCAGATTTCAATGATCAAACTACTATTAGAATCATTTCAGTGAGCTCTACAACTTTTAATTAATCAACTTTCTCATTAACTTAGTAAAATAAAAAGTTCTCCTTGGACAAACATCAAAATTTTTGGTATTCTATACATATAGGATTTACATAGTGAACTGCATCACAGTACACTAAGATTATGTGCTTCTATTGAGTAGCAAAACATCAATTAACCTACTATATTAATAAAATAATATTTTATTACTTTATATATCATATTTTTCAAACTTAATGTTCTCAAAAAAAATTTAATAGAAAGCACCTTAAATTTTATACAGTCAACTCCCACAATAGTCACATGCTAATATAAGCCATTTTATGTGCCTATTGCAAAATCGTTACTAAAACAAGAAAGAATTTATATAGTTTATATGTTTTGATAAATAAAATCAAGGTGACTATGGTGAGATTGTGACAAATGCGGTGTAACTATTGCGGGAGTTAACTGTAAATGTTCTCAAATTAAAAGTGATATTCTCATGAGAACATGAGAACATAAGATTTCCAATATTGATACCAACACAAACTAACTCACTTTAAGCATACTGTGTATCACTATAGTAATAACAGCGCACAAAACTGATTGTAAAATGCTGGAGATTTCCAGCCCGGTTTTTTAACGGTCAGAAATTCTCTGCTTTTTTATATTCTTTATGCACGCAATATAAACAATTCAATAATCCAATAATACTACTTCTGACTGTCACTTCTAAGATCCATATTTCGGAAACTGCCAAAAAGAAAGCAGATCACATTCCCGGAAATTTTGTGCCCTGGTTTGTAACAAATTTTTAAAGTTATGATGGAAATAGTGACTTAATTTCAATACATATAATATGTCATCGCATTAGTAATACAAACTAACTTATCACACATTGTGTCATCACAGCCCTCTGAGTTCGCTCTTTACCCTCAATACTACTCTCAAAGCCTAACCCTATTATATCTTATCCAAGACCTGCACTGCCCATTTAATCTTTCTACAAAAGAAGCCTCAAAGGTTTTAATACAGTCTCTTCTTCAAATTTCTAATTCAATATATGACCACTTGTGGAAACCCTACTGCTTCAAATTCACTCTATGGAAGCAGTCTAAAAAGAATTTAAACTCTATGTTAGGTTCTGACTTTATATCCCCAAACCACACAAACAAAGAACAGAGCATGTTAACTCACAAGCATTATAAAAGGATTTTTTGCAATAAATAAAATAAAATTATGACAATTTTAATACAATCTAGCTCATAGTTAGCTAATACAGTAAAGTTACTGCTGGTGATTATAAGAATAAAAAAACAATACAGAATCTTTAAATAAAGGGTTTTAAAATTCATCTAAAAATGCCCGAACTTTGTTACTTTGATGAATAAGCTTGAGTAAAATAATTCTTTAGATAACATAGAAAATTTTAATATATTTACCATATTAAATAGTTACAAAAAAAAAGACTTACACTAATTTGCTATAGAACTATCTACGCTAAATTCTATCATAATATTTTGATATACAAAAATTAATTATATTTCGCATAGCTCACTGTATTTCCCGACGCGTTTCTTGTTTTTTATTTGATAATAAATTCTCACTATAAGCCATATGAATGTTATAAACGTTCACAATTTTACGAAAACATTTTCTCAAAACAAGCCAATATTTGAAATAAACTTATGCTTCTTTAATTTCTTTAATTATAATAAATTATGTCAACAAATACATACATATCAATTAAAAACATGATAAAAAACTGTTGTGACTTATGCTGTAACGAATTACAGTATAAATCATAACAATTTATACGAATTTCCAAACATCAGTTATTTCGACAAATTAATCGTATTAATTGTTTCAATTGTCCATGCAAAGAATTATCAAAGCAATATTGTACTTTAGAAGAATTTTCAGATTTCTTAGGAATAGACAACTTCGGCAATATCTCACTTGTCATTGAATCATCAATAATCATGAGCAAAAAAAAAAAATTATTTTGATTAGAATTGATTTTGCTATTAATACTTATACGTTAAAGCATATTTAAAAAAAAGCACAGTAGCATAACTTGTTTTAACCTAACATAAGCATAATATTTAAAAGAAAAAATTTGTCGTTTTTATATAGTTCTTATTTGCTTGGATATCATGTTTGCTAAGGTTTCAACAGGGTTAAGAGGCTTCGCCATGATTTGATGTTTCGACGCTTCGCTAAGAGATTTAAACTTTTGTCTTTTTTTGGCTTAGGTTTTGTTTTCGCCATTTGGAAATAAATTTCGTTTAACAACACTAATCATAATTTTAATTCGACTCAGCCAGACGAACCAAAAATAAAATTATGTAAACAAATTCAGCGCACCAATCCCTATAAGAAAATTGGGCACGGGTTGTGTCGGATAGGCACGGGCATTTGTGGCACGGGTCAAGATCCGGATTTGTACGGGTATGGTCCGAATTGGTACGGATTCCGTGGACCGTGTGGGACCGTATGCCGTGCCAATTGGACCGTAAATGGCTCGGGTTTTGTAGCAGTTTACTAGTCGGATCGGCACGGGATTTGGCACGGGTAATGAACGTAAATTCACGTGCAACCGCGATAACGATGTGGATTAACTATTAAAACATAAATTTACATAAGTAATCAATATAAGATGAACAAGCTAACTACATATGAAGCAAAATTTTGTAAAGAATTTTTTTTGTTAAGACACACAGGGAAGCTTCGTTAGTGAAATCAAAAAAAAAAAAATCATTTAATGAGCTTTCGCTCTCCACGAAACGAGCCAACACGTGTGTAACGTACGTGTCATCTGAACGTGCCATTTCATATGACGTGATATTACGTGCCACCCTTTGCCGTAATGTCCGTGCCATTTTTACCGTTCCATTCCGTAAAACTTTCTTATAGGGAATAATATCTCTCTAATATTAATCAAAAAATTAATATATTATTGTTATAAACGCACATGGTCCTAGATATTCTCTAAAAAGATAGCATAAACAAAATTTTGCTACATATCTTTTGTTGATACATCCATAGTAAATATTTGCATCGCTTTATATAGTACAAATTTAGTGGCTATTAATTTGAAATAAACACGCCTCAATTTACACATAATTTATCGTTATTCAGTATATTACCGATTTTATCTTTAATATGGTTTGTTTTAAGTGATCCTATTGGTTTGTCAAACGTTATAATTAAAAATTTGCGAAAAATTTTCATGGCTTAGAGTAAATGCTGCTTTGATACATGGCTGAGACAAAGATATTGTTGTTTGGGTATTTATAAGGGCTTATTATTTGAGACAATTTTGTAATATGTTGCAAAAAAAATTGTAATATATGGAAAAGATATTATCGTTTAGAGCAGACATATTTAAAAGAAGAGATTTTGTGAATTTAATATGTATATAATTTGTTACATTATTCATAATTAACATGCTCGTTAAAATTTTCTCTAAAGTTCATTACAAATTCAACATATTTAATCCTGAGATAGTGCATCAAAAATAAATGCATATAAAACTTTGTATCATTAATATGCATAATAAATTTGTAAAATCTTTATACGTATGAAGTTCATAATAGAGGTTTTGGTGGCATAATGTTTACAACAATACTAAAGACACAAATAGTCACATGCTTTTTGTTTTTTTGGGAAAAATTAGAGTGAACTGTACATGAATAGAAATAAGAATAATGCTATAATATAATAAAAGTTCTTCAGTATATTACTAATGTAACGCTTTAAAAATAATGAAGTAAACAGTAGTAGGGTTTGATATAGCAAATTTTTTTTATAAAAGCCATTGATGGGAAGTTTTTTAGAATGTTTTATTTGGAATTTAAATCTAAAAAATAAAATTAAAAATTAAACAATAACTTTTAAACTTTTATTTTCATTCTTGCTAAAATGAATTCAGAGTTTTTGTATACTTTAATGCTAGTTCTCACAATTACTTTCCATTTAACAACTGGATTTGCACTTAATAAACGTAAATATTAATGTCTTTTTATTCTAATAATATATATATATGTGCACATTCTCACTTAAATTGTAAATTACAATATTAGGCGTCCCAGTCCCTCAAGGTTCTTTTAAGAGTAAATAATAGCTAATTATTCGTTTTATCTGTAAAATTCTTTTATAAATTTATATTTATACTACATATAATCCTTTTATTTATATTTCTTTTCATGCTCATTTAAATTATAGGAGGTATCAAATTTTTTAAAAAATATTATTTTACAACTATTGAGTCTTTATATACCTAATCCCGGTCTATTCTTATATTTAGAGTAAGTGGCATTTATTATTTTATTAATTTTTGTGATTTAAGTTTTTGATAATATTGTTTTTAATATGTTTAATATTTCAATTTTATAACTAATTATATTATTGCTATTTTTGACTTTACATGTATCCATATTCTATTAAATAATCAGTAAGTGAGTATATACTTTACTGTTTATATCAGTTTCATTATAACTTTTTTTACATTAATATTTCAATTTTTAACTAATTCTGATTATTGCTATTATTACTATTTTGATTTATATTTACATTCTATAAACTATAAACTTTCTGATTGTTGCATAAATATGTTTAATTTTCAATTTTATAATTATAATTATTACTATTTTGGCTTTATTTTCACATCCTATTAAATAATTAGTTAGTAAGTATATACTTTACTGTTTATCAATTTTTATTAATTCTTATAAACTTTTTGAATTATTACCTTAATTAATTTCAATTTTATAACTAATTATTTTCATATTTATTTTTACTTTATATTTACAATTATTAAAATAATTAGTTAGTGAGTATATGCTTTACAGTTTATTATAGATGCAAACTTATGACATTGCTTAGTTATGTTTTGTATAAAATCGATTTATAAAAATTGAGAAGTAACTAATAATGTAAATAAGTTTGCATCTATACTATTTATATCAATTTTTTATTGTTATAAACTTTTTGATAATTGTCTATTACATTTATAAAACTATAGCCAGTAAGTATATCAATGTTTAATTGGATCATATTTTAATTAATTTTATTGCTTATAGCCTAATTGTTTATATAATTAAATATTAGTGGGTGAGAATATTTTTTATATCAATTCTGTGATTAATTCTTAATACCTGTGATTTATCATTCAACATTACAATTTTATTGAATTAATAGCTGGTTGGTATAAGTTCAATTTATTTGTAAATTTACTATTACTATTTCTGACTTTAAATTATAAAATTGTCAAATTATTAGCTAGTAAGTATACGCTTTATTGCTTGCATTATTTTTTTTTGCTATTATGATATGTTTTAAATTTTATTATCAAATATATTTATATAATATTAGCAAGTGAGTATAGTATAGATTTAATCTGTATAATATATTATTTATAATTTTTGTGTCTTTTAACCTGATACTTTACGTATTCTCTCAATCGTTAGTGCGTAATTAAATGCTTAATTCTATAATTTTATAATTATTTTTTTTGTATTTATTTTTAACATTTTATTAAATCATCAGGAAAACGTAAGAATTATAAATTTTAATCTATTAATGACTATTAATTATCTTAACTTTCCGAACTTTAATATTTTTAAATAAATTATAAAATTAGTTGGTAAGTATTTAAATACGTTTGATTTTATAACTGAATTATCTATTTTATTATTTAATATGATTTATAATTACTAGCTCGTGAGTATATGTTTTTATGTTTAACTAATATAGTTGATTTTGTAATTATTGCCGTTTTTAACTTCATCAACCTACTATTACCTTGTTAAAATAAAAAGTGTGTATGTACATATTTTCTTTTGTAAATGATTTATTGCATTATTGCTATTTTTAAGTATTTTTTATCTTGTTATTAAACCATTAGTGAGTAAGTATAAATATGATATTTACAATTAATTAGTTAAAATTTATAATGATTGCAATTTTTAAATTAATAATTTAACATATTATATTAAATAATTAGCTGGTGAGAGTTAATTCTATATTTATTATTTATAACCATTCCATGTGAATATTGTTATTCATAATGTATTAATATATCTATGTCATTAATAGCCCGTAAGTATAAATTTAATATTTACGATTGGTTTAATATTTTCTTCTAACTTTATCAAATCATTAGTTAGTAAGTATATATTTCAATTTTTATTATTTATATTATTTATTGTCACGGCGAAGCTGGAAATTTAAATATGTTAATGTGAAATTCTCGAAATATTTTGAGGTGCATCTTATTTATTTATTTTTTTTAGCTTTTTAATAGTTAGGCTAGGATTTAGATTCAGTTTTGAGAATGAAAGAAAATAAGTAGATTTTGTAAAGTTTTTAGTTTTAAAGCGGGGTTTAATTTCCAGCTTCAGTCAAGACATTTATTATAATTTTTGTTATTTTACTATAACTGACTTAATATATTATTTTAATCAAATAAATAGCGGGCAAGTATATTTTTAGCTTTTATAATTATTTAATTGTTATTGCCATTATTCTGATTTTATTATTTGAAATTTTTTGAATTTATATTAAATAGAGGGTGAGTATATTTTAATTTCTATAATTCTGTTGTTAATTTATTACTAACTTATCTTTTGGTACATAATTAGAGAGTGAGTTATTGCTTAAGCCTTTGATTATTACTATTTTGACCTTATAGTTAAAATGTTTTTTTTTTATATTTTAATTGCTATTAGGCTGTAAGTATTTGATTTTAATCACTTTTTAATCATTATTGTGTAATTTTATTAATTCATAATATTAAATAATTGTATATGCTTAACAAAATTAGTCGGTAAGTACAGTATAAAAATATTTAAATTTAATATTATAGTGTTATTTAAATATAAATTTTTACTATTATTTTAGCTGGTAAGTAAATGTTTCAATATAATATGTAGAATTTTTTATGTTACCTTTATTAACCTTTGGATATATTGTCTAATTTGCATTGTATAATCACTAGCGAGTAAATATTAAGATTTCAGTTTTATGATTTTCAGTTAATGCTATAATATTGCTTTTATTAAATAGTATTTATTAAACAGAGGGTAAGAGTATCATATATCTATATTTGATCTTAATAATTGGTTATATTTTTTTAAAAAAAAATTATAAAATAATTAGCATGTAAGTATATTTCAATTGGCAATAAACTTATAATCTAAGAAATTTCTTTGTATTTGTTGCTAATTATATTTTGGTTATGATTAAATTATCAGTTCGTAAGTACATATTTTATATTTTTAATGCTTTTGCGTTTATTTCCGCATTCTATTAAGTAAAAAATTATATGAATTATTACGTAGATGGTAAGGATACTGTATTTAATTTTTGCATTATTATCTTGAATTTTGTTTCTAATACTTATTTTAAATTATCAGCTAGTAAGTATTTTAATTTTTATGAGCGTTTTGTGATTTTATTTAGCTTATAATCTCTTTATAATTTAAAAATTATTAGCGCGTAAGTCTTATAAATTTATTATAAAGCTTGTTAATATTATAAATTTTATTAAAATATAATTTATTAAATTGTTAGTTGGTAGGTCTTTTTTAATTTTATTATATTTCAGTGCAACAAAATAAATTTCAACTTTCATATATCTGGACTTGATTACATTTTAACAATATGTAATTAAAGGCACGAATGACTAACAAATATTATTAATATACTGTGAAAGTTTAAATGTTTCATAGATAAATTATTGAACAAGATAACAAAAAGATATTGTAACATTAAATTTTTAGAAATCGAGTCCAATAAAGTGGAATTGAAATTTTGATTACTATATTGTCGCAAGATAATACCCATAGGAGTTGTTTCTGAATAATGGCTTGAACTAAGCTTAATTTAGCTAAATTCGAAATTATACTTTTGGGCATTATTTTGATAATATACAGTAATTCAGTATTTCTTAGTAATTTAATTATTGTTGTCTAACTTATTTGCATTATATTTTTAAATTTTTAGCATGTAAGTGAATAGTCTAAGATGATTATTTCTTGCAATTGTACGTTAATTTGTCATTTCCAATTATTCATATAATTTTTAAAATACCTAATTAGTCCGTGAGTATATATTATTGACCACGTTTTTTATTTGGTTTAATTTTTTTCTAACTGAACATATTCTATAATTAGTGAGTAAGTATATTTTTAATTTATATAATCAAAGATTTATATTATATTCTTTATTTATTAACATATTACTATTGTATATTATTTTAGATGGTAACTATGCGATGTAATTAACTTAATTAACTTTAAATAATTGTTGCACTTATTAACTAAATATTTTTTTTAAAAAATTAGCTTGTAAGTTTATAATTTTAATGTTTATGTATTTTTATGATGGTTCTGCTTCGACGTTCTTTTTATAAACACAACACATCACAGACAGTCAATTCACCGAGATGTTTATTTCAAGACTATCATTCAGCAGACAAGTTCACTTTATAAACAGTTTATTTTACCGACAAGCTCATTTCATAGACAATTTTTTTTACCAACTGTTTATTTCACAAAATAATTCTAGTTTAGAGTTATGATTAAAGTTAACGTAATTTCTGTGAAATGAGATTGCGATGAAAAAACTGTCTATGAAACGTTGTTAAAATTAATTATCTATGAAATAAACTTGATTATCTGTAAAAGAAATCGTTGGTGAATTAATTGTCAGTGAAGTATTGTGTCTACAAAATGAGTATCGGTGAATTGATACAGAACTATTTTATGATTATTTTATTATTGTCTAAAGCGTTTTTGCATTATTTATAGCAAGTAAGTATATAGTCAAATTCATTATGATATTTTATTTTTGATTAATATATTATTTTGAATATTTGTTATTTTGCAAACAATTAGCAAGTAAGTTTACTTTTAATAACATACTTTATAATAAACTTGAAAATTTTATAATTTACATTTTTATTTTTATTCATATTTTATTAAATTATTAGTTGGTAAATATGTTTAACTTTTATAGTCAACCTTGGTTATATATTTTTACTTTAAATACTGTATTAATATATTTTAAATCTTTGTATTTATCATTTAAACATTGTATTTTTAGCGAGTAAGATATAATTAATTTATGATTTTGCAATAAATTTTATAATTGATATTTTAACTTTTGAACTTATTTTATTTTGCTTGATTATTAGATGGTAAATATCTGTTCAATTAAAATTTAAAAAAAAAATTAGTCTATTTTATTTTAATAATTTATTGCTTTATCAAAATAATAGCTATCTTTAGCATAACTACTAGATATCAGAGTTGTTACTTGGATTATGTTCATATTTTTAAGCAGATTTGTATATAATCGAAGCATTATATGTCCAATTTAACAAATTACTATGTTTTATATTTGTTTAATTAATTAGTTTAAGTTGCAACACTGTATTTTTTATATAGAATTTATTTATTTTATAGACCAGCACGATAGGTGGCTCTCTAGGCACCATCAATCTTTTTAAAATAAAGTTAAAAGTATAGAAATACATAAGCACATACGTAAGTAAATAATTATCGCTATACTGTATTTAAATTCTAATGTAATTATGAATTATTCAGCCATTTCAGAAATGCAAAAGCACAAATTTGCAATAATAAACAGACTAGAGTTCAATTATTAAGTCCATTTTTGTATTCATTTATTGTATTTATTTATGGAGTTTATTTATTTCAAGTGATGAAATATTATATTTGCTTGATAAGCTTGATATACTGCATGTTTCGGTTACATATAGTTACATATATACCTTACCTACAATTACTTCATCGACAGCTTAGTTAATTTACAGATGCTGTAAATAATTTTACCGACAATTGATTCACCGCAAGTACAGTTCAACACACTGACAACTAATTTCACAGAGAAATTATTTCTGATCATTGTCGTTCGGGTTATATTAGAATTAAAACTAATATTAGCGTAATTTATAAAAAAATTTGTTGGTGAAATAAACTGTCGGCGAATTAATTATCGGTAAAATGTTCTTGTCTGTAAATTAATTATTGGGAAATAAGCTGTCATAAAATAACACAGAACTGTATGTTGATATATTAAATTATAGGTGCTAATACTTAGTAAGTATTTATATTAGTTTATTTCCACTAAATAATTTGATTTGAAATAAAATTAAACAATGTATAGTGTAATAAGGGTGGTATCATTTCACCGACAATCACTTCATCGATATCACACTTCACACTTCACCGACAATTATTCACAGATTAGTTCTTTTTACCGACAGTTCATTTCATCGCAGCTCATTTCACCGACAAAGTAATTCTGGTCATTGTCGTTAAAAACTTGTCAGTGAAATGAGCTTCGGTGAAATGAACTGTCAGTAAAAAAGAGCTTATCGGGGAATAATTGTCGGTGAAATGTGGTGTTGATGAAGTGATTGTCGATAAAATAATTTATCCCTTAAAACCGTCCATTTGAAATAATTGTGGATAAACTAACTTCCCTTAAAATTTTTTTATAGAAATACTACCCCGAATTGGCTAGAATAACTCCTAGAATGTAAGTCACATGATAATCCAGTACATACATCATAACGCATGCTATTTGGTGCAAACGAAGGGCACAAATTAAAATCATACGTAATATATTTTTCGCTAGTGCTACGAAGCATTTCATTAAAACTAAGTTTCTAAGATCGTTTTGTAAACTTAGTTTTAAAACACAAGGTCTTGACAAAATAAAATAGCTATATAATGGGGTACGTACTCATAATAAATTTCAAGTTATTACACAATTAGGTCGTCATAATTTAGCAATATAAAATCGGAAATATTTATTTGTAAAATTTTGATCCTATGTTTTCACAATGACGTCTATTAGTAAAACGTTCTCATTTATATAAATTTATCGTTCAAAAATTACATTCTAATCCGTTTTAATAACACTAACCAACTTGAGATATTTCAATCCCATTTTGATAACAATAACCGATTTGAAATATTTTATTAACGTATAGTGATGGGCAAATCCCGATTTTTTTTAAAAATCCCGCGCGTGATGCAGGATTCGCGGGATCGAGTAGAGTTTCCGAATTTTTCACGATTAATAAATATTGACAACGGTACTCCGGCTCTTCTAAATCCAACCAAACCAAACAACCAAACCGGACGACCTATCGAAGGAGGCGTGTTAGACTCGGCGAGTGGATAAGTCTAGGCTTCGGTCATCGATACTTCAGGTAACTCTAACTCTCTCTAAACAAACAACCGCAGTAATCCTCAGTCCGTCGGGATACTGAACACAACAACCACGGCAATCTCAGTACGTCGAGAAACAGCCGGACAACGTAACGTTAATTACTTGCACAAGAAGTACTGACGAGAGATCGTACTACTATGCCACTTAGTAGTAGATCAGGGTAAGTTTATATTACGTTTATAAAGAATGTATGGAGTTTATTAGGAACGAATTATTCAATATCACCAAGGATGTATTTTCTTAAGGCCACGAAGCCTTTATTTATAATAAAAGACAGTAATATAATTGAATACAATAAATCTGATTTGTCTGATATATCTAATAAATCGCATAAATCTAAAAATCTAATAAATGCAACAAATGCGATAAACGGGATAAATTGCATTTAACTTTGTGATTTCGGCGATCATAAGGCGCATTTGGCAGGTCGGATTCCGAGGTTCACAATATATGCATATAAATAATCACTAGGAATGTAATTTCACGTTAAAATAATAATCATTTCTTATAAATCTTGCTGCATTTTATTACAAATAAAATGCTTATATAGATTTTGCCTACTTTTAAAACATTTGAATCTTATATAATTATTAAATTTATCAATTAAGATTTGTCTTATTTTATCAATTTGTTTTTAAATATTATTATATTTAAAAATTATAATGGTAGCAAAGTGATAAATCATATAAGCGTATAAAATAAGTAATCAGGTGCATAACCAGATATAAATGTGCTAAAATTTATAAGCAACAAGGTTATATACATACAAAATTCATAAATGATTCATAAGAAAATAATCGGGCTTATAATTTCTGATCAAATAGTCACTTTTATACTCATTAACTATCAATAATAGATTAGACTCCCACTTTATTAATAAGGCCGTTTGAAGTTGATTCTTCGGCTAACATCACTTTTCCAGGACTCTCGGGAGGGAGGAGGGGGTAAAATGAAACAGACATATGAAACGAACATATAAAATGAACAAAGATGGGTCAATTCATTGGTTGATATAAATTAGGTGACTGGTGAGAGTCATCCAGCATTTTGATTGGCTGTTCGTTTTCGGGGGAGGTGGGGAGACTTCAGCTGGGGGAGGTAATGTTAACCGAAAAATTAACTTCAAACGGCCTAATGACAATTTAAAAAAATATATTTCAATGTACAGCTTGCGCATTATCTCTGTATGTAGGTATATATGCGGAACAAGAAACAAATAAAAAGTTTATGCATGCATAATATTTTTATTTACATCAAATACTAATTAGGAATTGGCCCACTTATGTTAAAGCTGGCCAGATAATTTGTTAATTCGGGCCAGCTGATATGCTAACGCAGGCCAGACATTCTTATATTAAAAATCCTGCGCGAGATCACGTGCAGATCCCGCATAACTATTATAGCCAGGGTTGTTATTGGACTGGCCCAGTATTTAATTTAATATTGGACTTGGACTGGACCAAATTTATTGGTCCAATAGAGTCCAATTCCAATATAAATTAACTTACTTAGCAAAAGCATGGCTGAAGTTCTACATATGCATAAATGTTACACAAAATTTTGTATATTAAAAACATATAGAATTTGTATCAGGTGGAAATATACTAAATTTTATCGGGTTTCACACCAAACTTTGCCAGTACATTTCCTAGTTACTTTGCAAATAAACTGTAAAGACCCATCTCTAAGATCCGTAATGTATGAGAGTTTACTTAGACATAAGTTTTCTTATAATGAACGCTCTATAAGTATAATATTTATACAAAACTATCCTTTAATCAGTTTGCTAAAATGTTTGTTCTTCTTAAAACTTTGTCCGTTTGTTTTTTTAGCTGCTTTATTTTTGTACTATAAAAGAAGACTCTAATGTTCGTGACTTTTATAAGATGTAAGTTTTTACAATATATACATGTAATATACTCGAAAATATTTTTAACCATGATCACGAAAGGTTAAGTACTAATATATTACCATTTTATATTTTTTTATATACTTAAGAAGCTTTGTTTTATTTATATTTTTCTATATATACTTAAAAAATCTTTTGTTTTTATTTTGAAGTATTTAGGTTCTTCGTGAGTTATAGAAATTGTATAATTTAGAAAAGTTTATTGTAGGTCGCTATATTATAAAAGTTGTAGATGCATATATATAAATGTCCTTTAACTGTAATTGAAATGAATGCAAAACATTACTGTATTAATTGTAACAATTGTAATAATAAAAGATTAAAAAGAGTGCTTTAATATTTCGTTATATATATATTATTATAATAAATTTGCTACAAAACAAAAAAATTACTTTAGATGCTTTAAATTAAATATTGGCAAAGTAGAATTAGTAGAATTGTATTAATTATTTAACTAATTTAGATCAGGCAACTAAATTTTTTTTAGATACGTATGTACAGTACTATCAAACAAACTTTATCTGTTATTAATAAAACATCAGCCAATCATATTTAATGATGATCATCTGATATAACAGCCAATAAAAAAGAACTTCAGTCATGCTCTTAGCAAATATATATGTTGTACCTGGATTTGGAATTTGTCCAATTTGGAATCTGGCCTAATACTACCCCTAATACTAGCCCTAACCCTAACCCTAAAGTCACCTAAAGTCCTAATTCTGCAACAAATTCTCATCTGGAGCAGCCCGATTTCGAATTAGGACAAATTCTAAATCCAGGTACAACATATACATTCTATATACAATTATAATAAAACAATATGTTATATTTAAAAGTACTTACGAAATAAAGCTCCCTGGCCTAACCAATGGTAGAACACCAACTGCTCTATAAGAAGTTGGAAGTAGTACAGAAATGTATTATGAAATCCAGTTGAGAGTAGCTGCGTCACATAGGAGGAGTGAGAGCTAGCTTGCTGAGGATAGGGTGGTTCTCACTTAGGCCAGTTACACAACACAACCAGTGCTTACCTACTTTTAGAGGAAGTATCTGCTAACCAATTTAGATAGCATACACTCAGTACCGGTAATATACATTAGATTGCTAAGAGTAGTGGGTAAAGCTTAGCTTGGCCCCACTACCGCATGGGTAATCTCATGACACCAAGGTTTAGAAAGTAACTATGAGGTTACAATTGTCTGGACAAGGCCCCTGCACCTACTTGGAAGTATAGGATCAGCAATATGAGAGAAGTGGTTAATATAGTAAGTAGCGAAATGACAAAATAGGGAGTAGTCCAAAAATCCAGGTTATACAGAAAATGTGTATAGAAAGCTCTGGTAGGTTTAGGTTACAGATAGTCAAGAATGTCTGAGTCTCTTGTACTTAATATTGTATCACATAATATATACAAACATATACTTAATAATAAAGTCTTCGAAGCACAATCTCATTTTAAAAAAAAAATTTAAAAGTACTATTTTTTATATAAATGTAAAAATCAAATTTTTAAAAATATAAGAAGTATACTTTATTTAGTATAGGCTTTGAATTAGCCAATCACAATTTGCAAAAGTTATGTAATATTATATTTATTAAATAACTTTTAAATCCAATATCCTCTCAAAACTAATATAAAGTTTGTCTACTAAGTGTATCAGTTTTGGGAGATTAGATTGTATATATTTCAATAAATAAATCTTTATACTATACTTATATACAACTTTATAATTTATTGTATAACTTAAATAGTATAAATTTTATATATAACTATTATATTTTATGTATAATCTGATAGGTTAAATTTCAATATCGCATGCCTTATTTTTGGTCCAATAATAGTCCAGTCCAATTTAGTTTTAATGAACTAGACTGGATCTAATTGGACTAGTCCAGTCCAAGAGTCCAGTCTAGTCAATAACAACCCTGATTACAGATAATTTCAAAATTAGTGGGACACAGTAATATTTTTGTTGATTCGCAGTAAATTTTCAGTAATTACGTTTATATAATATAATTTTTGGCTAATATATTATTACAGTATTGTTTGTTTTGATTTTTGGACAGAACTGGAATAGTTTGTTAAGGATAATATATCAGCCGGAAATTATTGGTAAATAAAAAATTTTACTATGTGTCACACTAATTTTGAAATCAGCTGTACATATCTTACCTTAGCAAACTTTTATTACTGTAAAAAGGGATAGCTAAAGCCAAGTGCATTTATATGTTTTTGATTATTTAAGTAAAATTAGAGTTATTGGTTAGCATTAGGCTTACCTTATGAATAAAATTGGCTTCCCGACATTTTTATTAATACTTTCAGGCCAGTTTAAATACTTGTTTCTATTATTTTCAGTGGTTTCCACTTTTTTCTTTGTTTTTGTCTTGTCTGGCTGATTTTTAAAGATCAAATGCTATGATTTAATTGGCTTTCTATCACGTAACGCACCTGGCTTTAGGTCTTATCTAAAGATGGACAATGCATGCATATATGCAAAAACATGCAATTAATTCTGGCTAGTATTAAGAAACTATATCTCGCTCTACATGTTCAGTACCAAACTTCTTTATGCAAACATTTAGAAATAACAAAAGAGACATTTTCTAATCGTAGTGATTTAAGCCGTATAGTTTCAGTTGGCTGGCTTAGCCAGTCAATGAAATCATCAGCTAAACAGCTGGCTAACAGCTAACTATTTGTTTGCATTCAGAATATTTCAGGATATTTGGCCTGACTTTATGTTCCTTTTCAGAATTTACTGAATTCTTATAATAGTTAGCTTTTAGCCGCATTTAGCCAGCTAATCATATTACATTGACTGGCCTAGCTGGTAAACTGGCTTAGCTGTGGCTGCCATAAATCACTATCTGATTATATTATATTATACCAAATTGAGATCATTTATTGTCACAGATCATAATTTAAAATGAAATCTACATTCTATACTTAACCTGCTAGCCTTTTAAAACCCATTAATACTTGTTTATTATAATTTTTTTTAAAACTAACCCTAACTCTAACCCCTAATCCTAAAAAATGCTCCCCAAAAAAATTTAGTTTTCAGATTTTATACTATCATTTCATTTTAATCTGAATTTCATTATGATCTGTCACATTTACAGTATTGAACAGCAATCATGTGGAGTGCAAAATTTTTATGACAATACTGCTGTCTGGGTTTAACAATGTAATATGCTAGGTTAATAGAATCTTTCACTATATGCAAAATTGACAGGGCATAAGATCGATTTTCGTTCACGTAATTTTCTGATGCTTAGGTCAGAAAGAGCTATAGTATAGCAAAATTGCACAAAGAAAATTTTTATTAGGGACATAAAAGTGATTTACTAGTCTAAATTTTATAAAAATAGTTTTTTTGCAAAGCTGTGTTTTGATTTTCTTTATATTACACTAGGGTGTCCAGGATTATACGATGCTATTATGTGCATTATTGACTATTTTTTTGCATTACATATGCTTCGCATAATTAAGCAAAAAAAGCATTCAGAACACGTGCCTCAAATATGATTAGTAGATACGATAGCTAATGTGGGAAAGAATTCTGAAAAGTTCTAATATTGTTACGAGGTAAACGTGATATAAGATGATCATTAATTTTATGCTGCGCCAAATTTCATATGACAATTGATCACACCGACTCTGCATATAATTAATTGTGCATAATCGATTATGCATGCTCAGGCTTAGCCTTGGTGGAATGATTTATAAATAATACAATCTATCATATTATACGCATGATAGCGTTGTAAATAAGAATATCGTATGATTTTAGTCTCATAGTTTCCATAATATTCTATAATGTTAGATTAGTGATTTCCATAATATTTGTAAAGTATAAAGAAGGTTGTTTAGCTCTTCTTCTAAAGAGAATTTTGGAATTATAATATATAAATATTAGACTAAATTAATACAGAAGTCACGTTTATACCAAATCGAGTTAAATCACCAAGTCATGCCTCTGGCAAGCTGCCTATTTGTTGTTCTTTGCATCGTAGAATAAAGGAACGTCATTTTCTCCTCATAACAATATAAAAATGTAGAAAATGAACAAACTGAAAATACGAGCAAGGTTGAGCAATTTTTTTTGTCAATATCTGAATAATTCCAAAAATAGTATATGTAGCATAACACAATAAAGATCACATAATCTATTTAAATATTTCACATAATCTTAATTTTATTTCGCATTCATCACATAATGGACCTCGGTCAAATCGCATAATTTACCTCATTGCATTGCATAATCCTGGACACCCTACATTACACCTGATCCTGATTTTTAATTGGCCAGCTTATGTCAGAAAATGACGTGATCGACCAATCGATCCTACGTCCTGGACATAGCGGGCTTTATTTGATTGGATGATCGAAACAATATGTTATACTATATGGGTGTCCCCAATTAAAACAGCCCATATTTACATATATTTGATTTTGAGATAATTGAGTTTAATCACTTGTTTTGATTTTCGGACTGATTAGGGATTAATCAAATTTCACGATGTTGATTAGTTAAAGATGGCAGGTGACTATCAGATAATTTCGTAACGTATTGGCTCTACGCAGCCTCATGTAATTTTTCTTTTTACATTATCTTGATTTTTTATTATGCCAATCAACTTTCATTTATTATTAAAAAAAGTTAATCATGTCAAAATTTATATGAATCTAACGAAAACTCATTTTTCAAAAAAATATAAATATGGGCTGTTTTAATTGGGGACACCCCATATGTTCCACATAGTGGCATAACATTTTGCAGTTACAAAAATGGTTTGGCAGCCACAGAAACGAATTGGCCAAAACTCGATACCAAAAAAAGCAAAAGAGTACATTCTGGTCTATAAACTTTCAAAGTAATTTGGTAATCAATGAAGTAATTTGGAAGTTAGATGAGAGGTATGCTTGAACATTCAAGTTTAATTTATAGGTTCAATAAATCAATTAAACTTGCCAATTTAAGCTGTCTTTTATGTATTTTATCAAAACTTATTCTTCGAAATCACAACTAATATAAAACCTGACTATAATAAAGGCTAAGAATATGAAGTTGAGAGTCATAAGGTTTATAGATTTCGTGAGAAGAGTTAAGGCACAGAAGTGGTACTGTAACTGCATAACAATTATTAAATACATAACATTAAATATTAGTTTGATATTGGAGCTGCACTAAAAGTTGTTTTGATTATTATTTTTTTTTAGCTATTAGTGTTCTAGAATAAGATTAAATATTTATTTCTTGTACTTTTCGTTTTTGGTTTATTTATTGATTTTTTTTTCCTTTTTTTGATTGTAATTAAAATTTTGGTTTGCTGAAATTTTGTCCATAACAAAATTATAGTTTTAGATTTAAAATTATCGAGATTTCATTATGAAGACTTCTGCTGGTATTAATTTTATTATAGATAGTTATTTTTAAACATATCAGTTTTTTTTCTTCGTGGTAATTTAGAACTTCGAATAACCAATAAAATTTTTAATATATCACAGTTGATCTACAAAATTGGCCAATCAAAATAAAAGCTCGCTATGTTACGTCATGGCGTTGTACCAGTATCGCAATCAAAAATTAACACCACGTGATCAGAAACAAAATTCTTCAAGTTTGTTTATGTTAGGCTAGGGTGAGTACCCAGCTATTGTTTGAGTTTAGGTTATTTTATAGTAAAATCGCTCAAGGAAAACTTTTTGTTAGTTCAATAAGAGTGGTTTCTTATGCAAACTTTTGAGAAATAAGCCTATTTTGACAATGAGACGTTTTGAGACTTTTGCTTTGAATTTTCCTGATCATATTACGTTGCACCAAATTATGATCGTTTATTGGTTAATAAGCACGTGGCGTGAATTTTTGATGGTAGTTGGTAAATAGATGTACTCAATACTTATAACTGTCACATGGCTATGCTATCTATTACGTTACACTATGACCTAAGCTACATTTTTTTATGGGTGATACGATGACGTGTATTGCAGTGGCAGTGCAAGGACCTTTTTTTTTAATTACAAATTTATATAAAACAAATTGGATAATTATAGAAGAGATGATTATTTGTTACGCTTGGTATAAATGATTCAAAATATCGCACATGCGCAGCTGTGCAAATTCGGCAATGGGATATGAGGCTTGAAATGTTTATACCGTATTTTTTATATTTATAGTTAGTTAATACAGATGATAAATATGTTAATAGTCAATCATAATTGGACCAATTTTGACTAATATAACCAGTTTAATTCAAAATGCCTCAACACAATAGGATTGCTTCGAATGAGATATATTATGATATAAAATTGATCAATACTCTCGAACATTGAGAACATTGAATTTCGCATACTAGTTATATAACTAAAATTATGTAGTTCAAGTCACACAATAGTCATACAAGTCATAAGCTATTTAATTGAATATTTCATTTCATTTGTGAAGTTTACCTTTAGAAATTCTTATTTTATTTAATCCATATGTGCTTATGATAAGAAATAACAGAAAGAAATATTTCAATAAATATAAATCTAAATATGATATGAAAAAAATTAAATAAGTTCATTTGGTAAAGCACTAGTTTCATTATTATTATCTATAACTTTACTTGCATATATACGAGCTAAATAATTATAAGAATCGAAATCAAATAATTTTTTTTCTGAAGTTTTAACCAATTCAACAAATTCTTCATTAGAAATTTGCAATATTTTTAATAAAGCGGGTTTAAAACTTTCATATGCGGAAACCATATTACTGAAAATCTGTTTATTTCATATAATATTAAAAAAAATTTTTTAATTAATTTTTTAAAACATGAAACAATACAGTTTTTATAATACATTACCACTTTACTAAGTTTGATATCATTAGACTTTACACCATGATAGTTTTGTTTTACTTCTTTTTTAATATTTTCTAATTGACCTAATTTAGAGAATACGTGTATAATTATTAGTGGTGAATTACTAGATAAATTTACATTATTTAAAATAATTATAATATGTAATTAAAAACCTTGATTTTGCAAATAATTATCTAACTTTTGGTATATATCGCTATCTAGGCCTTCTTGTTCCAATAATTCTATTACTTCATAATAAATTATTTTATTGAAAAAAGCGTATAAGTTAAAAATAACAAAGCATTAAAGTATAAGATAACTTTAAAGTACATACGGCTGTTAAATAAACGATGAGTTGCTAGTCCTAAATCAAATATTTTAGAAGGTTCGGAAAGCTTATTGTTTTTTTTTTATAAAAAAATAATTATTTTAAAATACCGTATAAAAAACAAACCAAATATAAAATTTTCAAATAAACATACTTCTAAGAATCCGCCTGGTTTTAAAACTCTAACAATTTCATTTATTAAATATGGCCATTGTTTCTTGATACAACCAGTGAACATATATTGTTGAAATACGAAATCAAAATTATTATCTTCGAATGGTAACCCTTCCATAGTATTTGCTTTAACGAAATTGAAATTTTTAGGTTTTATTTGCGTCGGCTCGATTAATGTTGTTAGTCGAAATACTTAATTTAGTCAACTATTTAGGCAATTAGTGTCTAAATATATTTCGACATGGCATTATTTTTTTTCAAAATGTCAAAAGTCTAAATTTGCCTAAATGTCTAAATAGTAGACTAAATAAATACTATGTAACTAAATGTCTAAATAGTTGACTAAATATAATACTATATGACTAAATGTAAGATTCTATTTAATTATAGCGCTTTGCAAAAAGTGTGACCCTGTGATTTACATGGTGATGATGGCGGAAAATTTTAATTCCCTATTGATCATTATATTCATCAAAAACGTCTATGCATTATCGAAATCATTAAAATTCTTTAAGAATTGAAAAATCGTTGATTTCTCGTGACAACATGATCTGCAGAGATCACACATTTTTGCAAAGCGCAATAAGCTCTGGTATAGCTTTAAAACAACCAAAAAACTTTGTACATTGCTTCATATTATTTGTAAAACCTAATAACTTACAGTATTAAATAATAAAAACTAGAATCTAATCAGGCACTCAATACAAGAAATAACTATAAAGATTTAGAATTCGATCATTGATTCTAAAACGATTTTGAGGTTTCAATTATCGATTTTGATTTTTAGAATCGATTCGCATCCCTACTTTGTGATTTTTATATACATTTTCGCAGCTGCAATGCAGTGCAGGGACCTGAAACAGATGATGCAGGATGACGTCTGATTCTCTTTAGCTATATGGGCGTATGTTAGACATCTTTCTTATGCTTGTGTTTTCATATAGTTTAGGACCTTGGGGTTTAGAAAATTTTAGAACTGAGAGGTCAGTAGTTTATGCGTGAGTTGATTGGTATAGGGTCAAATAATTAGTCCTAGACTAGAGGTATTGATGTTAAAGTATGACGCTAGAGCTTGTTTGGATAGCGAACCTATTACTATATATTTTTTCATATATATTTCTTAATTTAAACATTTCGACATTATTTAGACATTTCGACATTATTTAGACATTTCGACATAATTTAGGATTTTGATAATATTTAGACATTTCGGCAGCCTAAATATCAAATGTCGAAATATTTCTACAAGCATAAAACAATTTCGGCTAACAACATTAGGCTCGATTGGGGATATATCTAAACCAACAATCTCAACAAAAGGATATCTAAATAAATATTATAAAGATTAATAATTGTAATAGGACTCATAGTTATTCTCGGTTATGGCTCAGACATAACACTTCAAAACACGTACGTGGTTGCTATATCCAATGACCAAGACCCTGCGCCACAACTAAAATAGAAATATATATATATTTTATTAACCAAACATTTTGTCAAATATTGAATTCTTTTTGTTGAATAATAATGGTAACGCATTGTGCTTATATGATTATTAAAAAAAAGAAGACAATTTAGGATCACTTTTAAGTATTCAATTACACATTATGTTGAAAGCTTGAATTATTTGATCATTGCATAGAGTTAAACAAATTAGCTAATTTTAGGGTCACTAAAGGATTGTAACCACGTAGCTTTTTAATGTATGTTGACCAATCATAATCATGACTTCCTGTTTCCCGACTAAGCAAAAAAATGAATAAAAAGGCCAAAAAACATGAAAAAGACGAAAAACAACAGTCTAAACCAGACTTGGAGCATTAATAAAAAAATGCCATTAGATTATTTTACATATAAGACAACCTTAACCCTTATTTGGGAGCAGGTCAAAATCCCGACAAATAGAATCCCGACAGGTCATAATCCCAACAAAAAAATCCCAACAATAAAAATCCTGAAAATCCTGACAACAAAAGAATCATTAAATTTATTTAATAAGTTAGGTTAGGGTTTGGGTGAGCGCCTGAGCTAGGGTTTGGTTTAGTTGATTTTATAGTAAAGTTGCTCAAGGAAAGCTTTTTTTGATTTTCGGGATTTTTGATTGTCGGGATTTTTTTGTCAGGATCATAACCTGTCGGGATTTTGACCCAAACCCATTTATTCAAGGTGGTATGATCACGTGAGTACAAGGCTTTACGGGAAATTTTGGTAACTGAAAGGAAAATAGGGCCGATTGTCATCATAATATATATTTATTATATTATATGAATTCCAATAAATAAGTGCTATTTATTCTGAGGATATAATGCAATTTTATCAAGACAATTACTTTTAACCAACATAGGAATAATACATACCCAATATCAAGGATCTTGGCTCCTGGATTAGATAAAATATGATTGATAGGAGCAGAAAAATTGTTCTGCCAAATATATCTCATTATGAAATATTGTAAGTGTAGTCTGTCTATTTCATTATCATCATTTGGTAGGAGATATGCTGCATTTTCTACATTATGAAATCTTCTACCATTAACGTATCGAAATTCTTTCGGAATTTCACTTTGTGAATTCATAGATCTTGATTTTGCTTTTTTGTTTAATTTGGAAAAAAAGCATCTCATAGGTATTACTTTATGCGCTCACTATCTTAAAATTTTTTAAATAATTAGAATTCGATTATTTTTTTTTCTACATTATGAAATCTTCTACCATCAACGTATCGAAA
>QKWP01001682.1:0-50118 GCA_003550325.1 Gigaspora rosea | reverse complement strand
TTTTTTAGTGTTTATTGTTTAATTATACTTAGAAGCTTAACTTATTCGGTATGATAATGAAATATGATATAGGAAGCATTTTATATAGAAAACAAAGTTTTAAATAGCATTAGTAAATATTATAAAATATATATATATTTTTTTAGAAATCAAGCAGTATATAAATAGACAAAACCAGTATTACTATTGAAATTTGGGAGAGCGTCAGATCAGAGGGCCAGATTTAGGTTAGCGATAGTGAACAGGAGAAGGACTACATAAGGTTGGGTTTATAAATATACCAAAATGGGATTCACGAAGAAACAATACAAAAATAAATGAAAGCCAAGAGATACGATATAATAAACATTTATTAAGAAAACTTCATTATGATAGAGGAATCATTTAGATAATATCTAACGCTATCTAATACCTCACTCTTGCTCTCTCTATTATGTATAAGGGACAAAAACCCCTTAATACACAAAGAGCAAACATATCGGACTTATATACATTTGTAATCTATATAAATTATTTACACCAATCAATTGTCAGTTTAACTTCCTTCTGTCTTACACAATCAATTTGTCATTGAGATACGACAACTAAAATCTAATTGCCCTTCAACACCTATAAACTTGATCGTAATATTAATTTGTGTGAGGGGCAAGATGATAATATTTAAACGCTTCATATTCATTCGTCCCTAAAAGAAGCAATAATAATTCATACACAATTGATCTGTGTACAAAAGCATGATGATTATTAATATAGACATTCGACGCATCACGTTAGCTTTAATTAATTGTAGAAAGAATTTACCCCCAAGGATATCTAAATAAGGTAATAGGAGTAGCATGTGTTACAGAGAAAGGTTTAAGGATGATCGAATGTAACAATGATCGATCAAATAAAGCATGGGCAGAATAAGGAAATACTGTGATTTTTTGGCACAGAAATATTATCATAATAACACCTGGTAAGATAAGAAATAAATCAAATAAAATGAGGCACAACTTAAAACTTGAAATACTTAAAATAGTCCTTTTGAAGTGATAATCATGTACGAATGCACGTACGTACTTACGAAAGCCATATCAAACCAGTTTAATATAAAATGCAAATCGGACCATTGCATTCCACAATGTCATGCAAAAATATAACCAACCAAAGAACCATATTTGTTCACATTATTTCACTCTTCAGATAACCATGCACTTCATTGCACTCCGTTCCTAATAGGAGCAACATGTGTTACAGAGGAACAATTGAAAGGTTTAAGGATGATTGAATGTAACAATGATCGATCAAATAAAGCAGGAGCAGAATAAGGAAATGCTGTGATTTTTGGGCGCAGAAATATTATTATAATAACACCGGTAAATAAGAAATAATTCAAATAAAAAATGAAGCACAACTTAAACTTGAAATACTTGCCTAAAATAGTCTTTTTGAAGGGATAATCATGTACGAATAGCACGTATGTATGTACGAAAGCCATACCAAACTGGTTTAATATAAAATGCAATTGGACCATCGCATTCCACAATGTCATGTGAAAATACAACCAATCAAAGAACCATATTTGCTCACATCATTTCACTCTTTATATAACCATGCACTTCGTATTTCATACTTCGCTCCTGGTATTATTAACAAGATCAGTGCGCAATTGTGCAGAATTATGCAGAAATGCCTGTTTCTTATTTATTTATTTTTTTTTATCAAGTAATTTCAATATTAATGTTAAAGTTGAAATCAGAAACTTATAACTAATGAAGTGAACGAAAAGTTTCCGACTGCCAAATTTTGCTTCAAACAGAAATTCTGGTAATTGGATATATTCTAAAGAAAACTTCTTATATTATTGTACTAATTTATTGATTTACAAATTGGTGTAACATATAAATTATTTAAACGAAAAATTAATATAACTTAAAGTTAAAGTGATGGTAGCTTTAGACTTGAAGGAGGTAATAGTTTATACTAAATTTTGCAAGGAATATTTTTTGTTTGAACCCCAAAAGATATTATATAATCAGGATTTTGATATATCAATATATGTGTGTAAATATACATAATATACAAATAGAAATCGTCTATTCTAAAATGCAGTAAATCGTAAAGCTTAACGTAAACTAGATAAACACAATGTATACTATAAATGGTCGGATATAAGACCCTGGGTTTGTATTATAGAATAAAGTTTCTGATAAATGTAAAAGGTCCGTGGCATACCAATCATAGGTTTTAAAATTGGTGAAATGTAACAGATACAGGTCTTGTATCCAGCCATTCATATGGGCGAAAATATTCCAATTTTAGTGACTATTTAATATGAGTGATTACGTTAAATAAAATTAAATAAAATTTGAGCCAATAATTTATGTAATATTGCATGTTTCTTGATAAAAAAAGAAACTATTTGATCAGAAATTTTAAGCCTGATTATGCATGATCGCTTATGAATTTTTATATGTAAATAACCTGGTTACTTATAAATTTATGTGCATATGTACTGATTGTTATCATTTATCAGCTAATTTTAATAATAATGGTGTTTTAACTAGCTATTTCGCTATATGTTACAATAATCTTATTACACAAGTTATTAGAAAGTTAAATTTTTGAAATTTAATGTTTAAGCATTGTTTAACACATTTTGATTAGTGTTTGTATTTTGCTATTTCAAATTTATCTTAAGCCAGTATTTTTTGATTTGTTGGAGTATCACAGTGATCCGCCACTTTGTCAATTTTACCAAAAAAGGGTGTCGTCTAAAGCCATGTCTATCACATAACATAGAGCCAATAGGATTGTTTATTTTGATCAACACGGATCAGCCCGAAGAGACAAAAATAGCGAAAAAAAAGCGAAAGTTGCAAAAATACAAGAAGCAACAGTCTAAACCCATCTTGGTGCATTAATAAAAAATGTCGGGAGGACAATTTTACTATATAACATGCCCTAACCCTAACCCCAAACTAACCCTTACCATAACTTTAATTAAAAATCAAAACACGTGACTGGACACGGCTTTAGACGTCCCCCAAAAAAGGAAATAGATTTTTAATATCAGTCACCCAATTTGGGGGACGTTTAAAGCGGGGCAACTCATATTTCTTAATAATTTTCTCAGTTAACTTTAGGGTTAGGGTCATCTTATATTAGGGTTAGGATAGGTTTTAGATAGTTATATATAAGCAAAATTGCCTTCCCGATATTTTTACTTAACCTACCTGAGGTAGGTTTAGACTGCCGTTTTTGTATTTTTTAGGTTTTTCGTTTTTTGCTTCGCCGGCGATAATCAAAATTCTGTAATTTGATTGGCTGTGATCATGTAAATTTGCCCCCGCTTTAGACGACCCCCCGATTTGTCACATGTAAATTTTATATATATAAAATTATAAAAAAAAACATATAAAATTACTATAAACTTTAAAGGAATGATGTTCTGAAGTCTACATATTAACTTAAAATTTAATTTTTCGAAAATATAGAACAAGGGGAGGAGAAAAAGGTAGTACAAAAATCGAATTAAAATTTTGCCGATTTTACACAAAACGAAAATGTAACTTCACCAAAAACAAATATTTTTCAATTTTAAAATGATAAGTATATGTAAAATCATGTCCTAAACAACTTTACTTAGGCGACCAAAGTAGGTTACCTTGTAAGAAAATGGGTTACCTATGTACTAAAGTAAAATTTTTTGAGTTTTAAATATAAAACCCCTTTTTTTATCAAGATAACCTACTTTGGGCGCTTAAGCAAAGTTGTTCAGCATGCAATTTTACTCGTTTTTGAGTTCAAAATGCGTTTTTTCGGCCATTTACTAGGTGAAAAATGGGGTCAAAGTTAGAAAAAAAATTTTTTTCTAAAAAATTTTTTTTCTAACTTCGACCCCATTTTTCACCTAGTAAATGGCCGAAAAAACGCGGTTTGACATCGGGCACGAGTAAAATTGCATGCTAAACAACTTTGCTTAAGTGCCCAAAGTAGGTTATCTTGATAAAAAAAGGGGTTTTATATTTAAAACTCAAAAAATTTTACTTTAGTACATAGGTACCCATTTTTCTTACAAGGTAACCTACTTTGGTCGCCTAAGTAAAGTTGTTTAGGGCATGATTTTACATATACTTATCATTTTAAAATCGAAAAATATTTGTTTTTGGTGAAGTTACATTTTCGTTTTGTGCAAAATCGGCAAAATTTTAATTCTATTTTTATACTATCTTTTTCTCCTCCTCTTGTTCTATATTTTCGATAAATTAAATTTTAAGTTAATATGTAGACTTCAGAACATCATTCCTTCAAAGTTTATAGTAATTTTATATGTTTTTTTTTTATAATTTTATATATAAAAAATTTACATGTAACTATAGTGTGACAAATCGGATGACTGATATCAGATACTGTGTTTATACAGACATATTTTGTCTATTTATCCAACAGATTGCGTAAATGTTTCTTAAGATCGATATTGATCTATTAAATTTAATTATTCCAGATCTGTCTAACGAAACAAAAAAAAAAGCGAAAGAAAGTGAAAAATACAAAAAAGATAGCCATAACTAGTGATGGAAAAATGCGCATGATATCGCATAATATATTTTCAGAATTTATATTTTCCATTGGGAAAATATCGGATACTTGCTCAAATTTTTACCCCAATCTTTTTCTTCTTTTTGTTCATTTATTTTCTTTTCGGAATTTTTCGAGATTGTTGCATCCATATTTCTTAATCCTCGCCCGACAATACGCACTATGACCTAAATTATATAAATATAAATTTTCCTACATAAAATTTAGATGGGATAAACTAAGCATGATTCTGAAACGTGCGCATAAATGCACATTAATGCTCATGATTGAGGAGTCATGCGCACACATGAAACCTATAGCTAGCCCTAAAGCATCTTGAAGTGCTGGCAAAAGGTTTTACACTTTAAAGAAATCTAATAATGAAGCACTAATAACATATCTTCATAAAATGGATAAAGTTTCTCCAAATGATTGGCTCTTTTTTCTAAATCATTGATCCTTTTTTTGATTAAAAAAATTACGTCTCTATCAGTATTATGCCTATCCAGTGGTAAATCTACTACAAATGGTAAGAAACTCTTTTTAAATTTTTTTTTTTAAATGATTTTTGCGCTAAACCCATGGGCAATTAAATCAAGTCTTAAATTATTTTTTTAAAATAGGAATGCTGTATGTGAGACATATTAAAAAAATAATTATTAACTTTAGATACCAAAGTACTAAATAAGTTTACATAAAAAGATGCTAAAGCACTCTCAATAGCACAAATAGAACTTATTAAGGTTGGAATCTATTTGTTCTAATTAATGAGAACTACTATTTACAAGATGTGAATTAGAATAAAAGATTAAATATGTTTTCGTATCCATTCTTACAGTCTTGCTTCTAGAATCATTATTGCAAAATTGTTCCGATAAGTGATGAGGCAAAAATGGGTCACTCTAGATTAATTTTACTGTTGTTCTCTATCTTCTTTCATGTAATAGCAGGTGAAATAGAAAATTATACCTATGCAAACCTATATTGATTTATTTTGGTAATCTCTGAAATTTTTAATAATTTTACGTCGATATTTCAGAAAATCAAATACAAAGATAAAAAAAAAATTATAAAAATTTTTACGTATGCTTGATTCATGATAAGAATACTGATTGTATTTTGGTGTTAAACCAATATAAGAAAAAATATCTTGAATCATAATAAATATAATATTTTTATCCCTAAAAAAATTTTTAGCCGTTATATTCTATTATTTTAATAATATTCTGGTTATATTCAATAACAAAATCTTTAAAATACTCACAAATTTTTGTCACTAAAAATACTCAAGAAATATTCCATAGACAATTTAAAATTTAACTAAAAAACATCTAATAAAATAGCTTCCAAAAAAACCACACGAAATGCTCCGAATTTAAATATATAATTAAATTAAAATTTTAATAATAAAAGAAATACAGTACATAAAGCAATTTTTCAAAAGCGCCATATTTTGAGATTTATATCAAAATCAGTTATCCGATTTGTTACATTTAAATCACATGTATACGCAATTATCTCTTAAACCATCTAACAGACAAATTTGTCTGCTAAAATGATTTTTGGCCAATTTTTGTACAATTGCCCTAAATTTTATTAAGATGCACCCCTATATTCCCTAAGCTAGAATAAAAGTACACAATGTGCTGGATGTCATGTAATTTTATTTTGTAAAACTTCCTTAACACTGCCCCAAAAATAGGGTTGATCGTTATATAGTCTTTATAGTCAAATTTAATAGTAAAAAGGCACCATTACGTGACTTCACGTAACAATCATCACATTCATCACATGGAGGTACCTTTTATAATATGATATTAAATTTGGTCAAAGATTCTTCATAACCAACATTATAGAGCAGATGTTTCAGCAATGTGAGCAAGATAATGTGACTCAAAGTTAAGGTAAAATGACACACTTTACAGCTTTTGTGCGAACCTATGCCCTTTGATTGAACTATTTCAAGTATGCTACATGCAGCAATTGAGTGTAATGTGTAGTTCAGGCCTTTGGAAGTCATCATAACTGGTTAGAATAATGATTTTTATAAAAAAATGTTTTTTAATATTCTACTTCATCCAATTCTTTTAAGGGACAAATTTGTCTGCTAAAATGGACTGTTTAAGGAATAATAAATACATATAAAATTACTATAAACTTTGAAGCTTTGCTGTTTCTCAAATAAATTTTGCAATTATATAGAGCAAAGAGAATAAATTTACACTTCTGCCAGGTTATAGTTCTGCTATTTTTGTGTATTTTAAAAATATAACTTTGCTAAAAATAAATTTTTGCCAATTTTATTATAATAATAACATGTAAAACATGCTCTGGCAAACTTTACTTTGAGATATAAGCAGGTAACCTTGTAAGAAATAGTTATCTATATGCTAAAGTTAAAATTTTTAGTTTATCAATATAAACTTCTATTAGGATAACCTACTTTAGACTCTTAAGCAAACTTGTACAGCATGATGTTTTACTCATTTTTGTCATCAAAGTGTGTTTTTCTGAGCCTTTTACTAAGTGAAAAATAGGTTAAAATTAGAGAAAAAATTTTTTAAAAATATTTTTTTCTCTAATTTAACACTATTTTTTACTTATAAAAAAGCATTTTGGCAGCAATACAAATAAAATTACATGCTAACAATTTTGCTTAAGAGCCCAAAGTAGGTTACCCTAATAAAAAAAAGTTTTATATTAATAAACTAAAAATTGTGATTTTAGCATATAGATGTCTCCCAAGTAAAGGCATTCAAAGCATGTGTTTACTTGTAATCTTTATAATGTAATTGGTAGATATTTATTTTTAGTAAAGTTACATTTTTAAAATACAAAGCTGTACTTGGCAGTAAAGGTAAACAATAGAACTAAATCATACTACTGGTGTTCAACACTAGTATGCAGTATAATGTGAAGATCAATATCAAAAAAATAAACAAAAAAAATAAACAAAAGTTAAGTTGATAAATGTTAAATTAGAGTTAATAGTTAGAGTTAGTGTAAGGCATAGTGTATAGTAAAATTTGCAATAAGTTTTTTTTTAAAAAAGATGGTTTCATAGATAAAGTTTTGAGATAAAAGGTATTTTTTAAAAAAATTAGCAAAACAACAAAAATTTATATTACACCTAATCTTTATATTACACTGCATTTAAAAAATTTGACTAGTGAAAATCATAGTGGTGTTGTGCACTAGTGATATAACTTAGTAAAACCAAGGCACAAATTTAATTTTAAATTAATATGTAGATTAAAAAGAAGCAAAGCTTTAAAGTTTATAGTAATTTTATATATATTTTATTATAATTTTATATAAACCAAATTTATATCTAATATTATTTAGCAAATCAAATAATTGATATAATTTATTAATTTTATATAACAAATTCTAATCTTATAAACAATTTTTTATATATTAAATACCAAATTTTTGGTTATATATAAATATTAGTTCTAATAAATTTTTATTTAATAACAAAAATAAAAATCTATTTTAATATATTCTATACTAAAAGCAACAAATTAGTGAACCAGAATTTTTTAAAATTATTTGTTTTTGATCTATAAGCATTGTTATATTATATATATAAAAAGTAGTTGTTTTTTGCTTTCTAATACTCTATAATATTTTGTACATATACAGTTACTACATTTTGTAAGATTTAGTGCAATATAAAATTAAAACAACCAAAATAATATATTTTTTTTTAGTTAGAGTTAGATAAGATAAAGAGAGTATATAAACAAACAAGGTAGTTTATAGTAAAACTTTGCAAAGAATTTTTGTTAGAGCATAAACTTATAAGCTATAAGCAATTTTTTGAAGATAGAGTAAGGACTAATATTTATTACCTAATATCCATTTACTATAAGCTTACTTCTATTTCCAGGTAATATTAATATATAAAATTTTAGCCAATCAAATTTAACTAAAAGGTAAGTAAGATTTTGTTTGACCCTTTTACCTTCTAAAATATTATCTAATAAATGTTAGTACTTTAAATATAAATCAATTTTCATTTATTTATATAGTACAGCAAAATTTAATATTGAAAACAAAAATATGCTTCTAATAAACCTTTTTAGAATTATAATCAATATTCTCTAAAATTTTGTAATATATAATTTGAAGTTTTATATTTGTTGTAGTAAAATTTTAAACTCTATATTATTTAAAAAATCTATCTTTATATATTGGTAAAAAAATCTAGATGCCCCAAATTTACTTAGATTATAAAAATTATAATGCTAATTAGTTGAATCTATATTGTTAACAATTCTGATTGGTTGATTACTTAATTTTTATAATTAGAGGAAGGACAGAAATCAGGTGATTTCTGTTTACCAAGAGGCAATAACTCCACACCTACCTGATTGAAATATTAGCCAATTAAATCCAATTATAACAATATAGACCTGATCGATCCATAAACCCCCTACTCCTTTAAAAAATCAGCTGATTTCTGTCTCTCCACTTAGAGCTATGACAAATATTTATTTACTGTAAGGGTACTCTCTCATATAAAACAATTCTAATTGGTTGATTTTAAAAAAATTTTATTTATTAATAATTATAATTTTTAGCTCTAAATAAGCTTATTTAAAATATAATTATATACTAAATAATGTATTTTTTGGTGCTGAAAAAGTTTATTAGAGCTAAAAGTTATAATTTATTAGCACAATATTGCATAATGCAGGATTTTTATATTTTACAGTAGGTGGCTATATTATTGTAGGCAGTTTAAAAATAAATATAAAATTAAATAAATAAGATATTGGGCTAAAAATAAAACTATAAAGTAATTAAATCTATATCTTTTATATAAAAAAATTATAAAATTCTATGCAGTATTTTTGAAATAATTAAGATTATATAATATTGTATTATATTATACCAAACCAAAAATAGTAATTTTTAAAAATGAAAATTTTATCTCAAACCAGTAGTGCTAAACACTACTTGTTTATATATATGATTGTCATTTATCAAATTAACTATTCAATTATGATGTAATCAGCTCTGATCTTATAAATAACAATTTTTGAGTTTGTCAATCCTTTTGCACTTGACTTTTTTTCTCTAGAACTAGGAATAAAAAAAAATTAGTGTGATTCGTAATGAACAACTTATCAAATATTAATGATACAGAACTTTTTTATTGCCTTTGTTATTTGATATTAAGAATGGTTGTGACAATATCACTAATATTTGCAAAATGAAAGACTACTTTAATTGTTCAAATATATATAAAACTCTATGAAGAACTGATATAGAAGAATCATAACACCTGAAAGTTGAGAAACTACCTTATTTTAATAATACAGAACTTCCTTTATTTTCTTTATTATTTGATATTGAGAATGATTATAATAGTATTGTTGATACCTGTGAACAAGTAATGATTTTAATTAGTCAGATATATATGAAACTCAAAGGATAACAAATGTAAAAGAGTCACAATATCATAGAGACATATTAACAGTTGTTGAGGAACTATATTATGTGGATGTGTTGAAAGATAAATTTGATTAGTTAGAAACTTATGATGAAAGGTTACAAGCAACAAACATAGAATTACCTTGCTTAAATGAATTGCCAGTAGTTGAGAAAATTAGTGTTGATGAAAATACTAAGGAATTGGGGCCTTTATATACAGTTGTACAAGGAATGGACTTTAAGAATTGGAAGGAACTCAATGAGTAATTAAGAACTATAAAATTAAAAATTGTATTGTTCTTAATGTGATAATTGTTAACTTTTTTTTAAAGATATCTTGACAATCACAGCTTGGAATATGGCTTTGCTTTTACAATTACATACAGTAAAAAAATAAAGAAAATAGATTTTCCTGATGTCATGTTTATATATACATAAAAGGTCAAGTACATATTTTATGAAAAGAAGCACATATAATTGAAGACCATAACAAAGCACATTATACAAGAAATTGTAAATTCTATGTAAATATGTATTACTATAAAACAGACAATTTGGTCTATATTACGAATGTTGATGGTTAACATAACTATAAACTTGTTGAAAATATTGACATAGTTGCCTCTTGTTACTATAAACTTTTTCTAAAAATTTGTGATAAAGTAAGGAGTCTTGTGGCTTTTGAAGTATACACTGGAGCTATTATTGAAGTTCCATAACATAAAAACCCAACAAAGTATATCCATGCCCATAATATTTATAATCTGGTTCAGGCAATTAGATATAAAAAAAGAGTTACTAGTAATGCTAGTTCTATGTATATTGAGCTTATAAAGCAAAAGCAGGGTAATCTAATGCTCTATATAGATCATGCTTTGAAAGCAAAAACAACTACCTCATAAGTCTCTGCTGGATGAGGCTGAGCCAACAATAATTATGAGCTCATTTTTCTGATATAATGTTAGTTACACAATAGCTAAAACCAACAGATATTAATGATTTTGTGTATTGTTATTTTAATTAAAAACTATAATCGACCATGTTTAGAAACTACTGCATTATTGTTTGACAAAACTAAAGATACATTTTCTTGGGTTTTGAAAGACTTAAAAAGCAACAAGTGAATTAATGCTATCCCTATTTATACAAACACTAATTCTGCAATAATAGCAGTGACAAAAAGCACTTGCTATTAATAAAACACTATTTCTGTCTTTTTTACATCAATAAAAATCTAAAAAACATTTTTTTAGTAAGGGGCATGCCATTTATTACATAATATTTTTTACTTAGTAGCCACCTTTACCCATGTATGGTGTGATCATTCTATCTAATTCTGATTGATTAATATAATATATAGACATGATTACTACCTTTGACCATGTATTCATAGTAAAAATTATGTAATAAATGGCATGCCCTAAGTTTTATGGTAAAAAATAGCAAAAATTTTATGCAGCCTTTTGTTTCATATATAATAGCTGTGTTGAGAGAATTTTTAATAAGAGGTGGACTACTTAGTGCAAAAATATTTTGAAGCAGCTAATTACAGCTATATCTATATAGGAAAGTATGTGTTCTATGCTTTACACATTGTGCTTTTAACATGGGAGTTCAAAGCATGCAATGTGTTGAAGCCTACAATGATATAATTAAATCTAATATGAATGGAACCTTATCTCTTCTGTAACTTGATATACTATTGAAAGATTGTTAGTAAAGGAAAATCAATTGATAAATTTAAATGATACTATTAGCAAGCTTCCAATAAGCTGAAAAAAAGAATGTCATGATTAATATTGTAAAAAAATTGATGAAATGTATTAATATTTTTTAATACCAGCAATCATAAAACTTTAACAAAATGAAATGAACTGCAGTATACATTACTGGTGCAATATGATTAGTTTAAATGAAAAAGCTATATAGAGATTACTATTAATAATAAAAAAATTGTAATTAAAATATAAAAAATACTTATCTTTTTTCTTTTGTAAACTATCAATAATATGTTTTCTAAAAACCTTTTTGATACAAGCCTGATTGAGCTTAAAGATTTAATTGTTAAAATTGAATTATCTAGAATTCATAAAAATTGGATTGTTTATTCTATAAACAAAAAATCAAAAATTTTATTGTTTTGTATATTAATGCTGTACATCTTTGTACATATTTGATACTAATTAATTATGGTCTGGTATGTTATCATTTTTTTCAACTATGCTCATTTTAGCAAAGGCAAAGGTTCATATTGGTCTTATTTCTTAACATTGGCACACTAATTTAATAGTAGATGTAGTACTTGCAAATAAGTCTACAATTGTATCAATTTTAAATGAGGATTATAGTACATTGGAAAACAATGAACAAATTGAATTTTCACATCTAAAATGTATTCATAGGCAACATGTTTTTACACAAGAAGTTTACTATGAATTTATGCTTAAATAGCAATGAGAAAAAGGATTCAGAATAATGAAAAAAGCATTTAACTTAGCTATTTCTACAGGCAGAGCAGAAGAGCTTTATAAAATATATTCAAAAATTATTAATTAGTACAAAATGAGGGTCAAACAATTGAACAAAGTAAGATTTAAGTGAATTTGCACATACTATCAGTAACCTGATTAGCATCAAAACAAAAGGACAAAAATCAAAGAGGCAAAAAGCATTCAATAATATTATGAATATTATAGGTCAAAAAAAAAAGATCTAAAGATAGCAATAATGAAGATCTGATTGTTAAGTCCGAGGTTGATAACCCAATTTCTAAAAAAGCAGGTACATATCATAAAATATATATGTGCATATCTGCAGTTTTCTTTTTTAGTTTTGATTTTATACCAAACATATTAAGAGCAAATTGCATATATGCACACATCCTTTTTTTATATAAAAGTTTCTATACAAGTTGAATCTGGTCATAATCATGAATGTGAGAGTAAATCAAGACAATATGGCATTTGTTACAAATAAGATAATAATACATAAACTTGTGCAAATTGAAAGCCCTAATATTATATCAACATAGAATTATTTTATAATGATTAAATATTAAAGTCTTGCAAGATAATAAATCAAATAATAAATTTCATGTAACTAATAAATAAAATCATGTAACTATAATATAGTGTTTAGCACCAATAGTGTGATTTAATAATGCTATTTAAAAATTAATTACTAAAATTGCTACAGATTAAAAGTTAATTTTTTATTAAGTGATAATCCGTGAAAGATCAGCACTATTACCATATTCAGAAAATAGTAAATTTTAGGGATAAATACAATATAAACTTTTAATATAAAGCTGAAATCTGAAGCTGCTTCAATGATAAGTAATTTTTTTTATTAAATTAACAGCTCAAGTCAATTAATTGAACGTTGTAGAGCTCACTGAGACGCATCTAATAGTAGTTAGATCATTCAAATCGGCCAAGTATACGCCAAGTTATCACTAAAAAATGATTGGGTGACTATATAAAATTTTATATAGAAATTTATATAGTCGGCCAATCATTTTTTAGCGATATCTCATCATACACTGGGCCGATTTGAATGATCTATACTTATAAGTCAAGCTCTAACCCTAACCCCTAACTAACCCTTACCCTAATTTTAATTAAATAATTAAAAACATATAAACGCACCTGGCTTTAGCCATCCCCTTAATTAAAAAATATTGTAATTTCAATATTGAAATGTAAAAAGCTCTATCACTAGTATATAATAGAAATAAATATGTATTATTTGTAAGTTATAACTAGTTCATAGATTGTGCTTTGGTATAATTTACCAATAGTTTTAAAGAAATTTTTTTTTATTTGTCTAAGCTTGACTTGGGATGTGTTATATATTTATTCTCAACCTTTTTGCTAAAATTGAGATTTTTAGAATCAATATATGTCTTCGTATAACTGTAATATATATCTTGATAGTAAATATGCATGTAGCATTTACCTATTATATAATTTACTATCACATGATTGGTAGGTGCAAAAATCACGTAAATACAGTCAACTTCACAATAGTCATATCTTATTTTTGTCACGATCTCGCTATAGTCATCTTGATTTTATTTATTTAATTATTAAAACTATATAAATTCTTTTTTTCTTTAGTCACAATTTTGCAATAAACATATAAAATGCCAATTTTATTATATGACTATTGCAAGAGTTAACTATAGTAAGTGTTCATAAACTTTTCTAAAATTTTTATAGCAATACTGCTTTACTAGAATAAATTGGCTTTAGACAACTCTATAATTTAGTTGGTCAATAAACACGTAATCTGCTAGGTAAATAAAATCTTTTCCTGTATTGCAAAAGGAAAAACTTAACCTAAACTGGGGTCTATAATTAATCCATAGACCCCAGTTTATATATATATATAATGATTTGCATAATTTTTTTGTTTTGATGCTTTATTATTATTTGGTTTTTGTATTGTCACTTTTGGTATATCTTTATTGGTACCATATTTTTGTTGTAACTTTGTTATTTCATTACCAAAGTTATTAAGCTGTAGATATCAATGCTTCCTAGTAAGTTGTTATTTTTTTACCTTTTTTAAATTGTTTTTTTGCTGCTATATTAGCAGGTTTTTCATTATTTTTAGCATATTTTTTATAGAACTTATGATTTTTTTATGCAATCTCATCATTTTTGGTATTGTTACTTTTTTGGCATTATTTTGTTATGTTGGTCTCATGTAATCTTGTTACCAGAATCCATATAGTTCTTTTCTAGCAAGACATTTTTAAAGTATTTTTTAATTGAGCTTTCAGTATATTCTTTATTAGGTCTCTGTACATTATTCGCTACTTTTTAATATTAGTAGACTTTATTATTTTTTCGATAGATTTTTTGTTCTTTTGTCTAAATTTTTTTTTTTACTTATTTCACCATTTTTTTTAATTTTTTATTTTTGCTTGTATATTGTAAATATTATTAATAAATAAAAAATAAAATTTATAAAGATAAAAAAATGGTCTTTTAAATTTTATTTTTTTAAACTCAATTAAAATTTTTATTATGAAACAGGCTTTGCAGCTAATATAAATATAGTAAAAAACTTAGAATTTTTTACTCGATAGCTATTAGATCTTAATTAATCATATTTGAGATTTACATAGTTTAATTTGCTTAAACCTGGGATCTATAATAACTATTCTAAACTAGAGGTCTAGAATAAGGATGCTCATCATGAAATTGACAGAGCATAAAATCGATTTTTGTTTACGTAATTTTTCGATGCAATAGTAGTTAAGCAAAAATAAATAATGAAGGTTACTATTTCCACCATAGTATTTTGCTATTTTCACCATGGTTACACAAGATTTATATTCTTAGAATTCAAAATAATATATGCACTTATATTACACAAAGGCCCGGTGCATTGTTTTGCAAAAATAATTTTTGGTTATATACTACTAATATTGTATAATGTTACACAAGTTTTGTTTTGGTAATCTAACCCTGTATTGGCTAGCATTAAGCTTAATGCTAGTGGCACTATCATGATAATGCCCTGGTGGGTTAGACATAATTTCGGCCCACCCTAACTCTAAATATAGGAACTCTAATATCCAATCACAGTACATATACTGGTTATGCAACATATGCATATACATTAAACAAAGGCCCATTGCATTGTTTTTGCAAAAATAATTTTTGATTACATGCTGATAATATCGTATAATATTACACAAATCTTGTTTTGGTAACCTAAATCAAGTTAGGTTAATTAAAGATAATTAAAATTATAATATACAATATTATATTAAAATCTAAAAATAGAAACTTTTTATGTAACCATGGTAGAAATATCAAAATACTATAGTGGAAATAGACAGTCCCTAAATAATTTATTTTAGATCTGGGTTTAGGTTAGAAAGATTTTTTATTAGAAACATAAAAGCGATTTACTAGTCTAAATTTTATGTGACACTTTTACAATAGTTAACACAGTGATTAATACGGATTGTCACCTCTATATAATTATATAGTAATTTTATTGGTCAAAAAATATAAACAGATATCTGATATTAAATAATATTAATTACATATTTGTATAAATATAAGCACTTCTAATCTCAGATTCTATAATCTCCTATAATCACAACTACTACAGCATTGTTTATCAGAATTTTACTATTACATAATTTTGTTTTGGTGCAAACCAAAAGCAAGTCATGCCTTAATATAACGTAACACTAGCAGAAGATTGAAACAAAACAGTTGCTTTTTCAAAAATCGCCTATTTCCCCAAAATTTGTATAAGAAATCACCTTTTACGCCCTAACAAAAAAATTCCTTGAGCAGTTTTATTATATGTTTTGCTAACATTATGCTCTATAGAAACCCTAACCCTAACTTAAATGAACTTGAGGTTTTTTGGCTATAGTCACTTGATAGTGAAATGTGACAGCGATTATTGGAAGATCTATAACATCTGATATTTGTTTACATTATTTTGCCAATCAAAATTATTTTGTGATTATATGAGGGTAATAATCCGTGATTATTCATGATAATCACTGGGTTAACTGTTGTATAATCTTCCCAATTTTAAGATAAACAGTTTTTTTGCAAAGCTGTATTTTGATTTTCTTTATATTACACCTGATCCTGATTTTTAATTGGCAGCTTATATCAGAAAATTACATGATTAGCAAATCGATCCTACGTCCTAGCATTGTACCAGTATAGGGATCCTCATTTTCTGCTGTGACAGACCTCAAATTCTGCCTGCTTTACAATTCAATTTATGCAAATTATACAATAAATTATGCTGCAAATTATGCGAATTGTACAAACATAGAAATATGTGATCACCAGGTTGTAAAATTACTGTAATTTATAAATTTTTATTGTAAGTTACTTGTTGCTGAATCCATCATTAACTTACTAGATAAATTACTATACTTTCTAAAAAACTGACTACCATGTCATGTTTTGTGTTTGGTGAGACCAACTGGATTCTGCGTTCTCAGAGTTCCCCTTTAGATAAATATACATAGGGCTACAGGAAATTTCAGAAAATTTATTCACAATTTAGAAAAAAATTTTAAAAATAATTTTTTAAAATTACTATATGAACTACCCACCCACCCTTTTCCAGAGGGAAGAGAGGGTAATATAAAACACAGAACCCAGTTGGTCTTGCCTTATTGACTGGAAATGTTCTGATATTACATTATCTTTAATGTCGCCATTTTATGCGCAGATTATGCTCTATTAATTATGCGAAATTAGTCCCGATATGCGAATATGCTATCATATATGCTTCTGTGTTAAAATCAAATTTATGTGCAGATTATGCTATCAGAACCAAAATTCTTCAAGTTCGTTTATGTTAGGCTCGGGTATACTTGCTAGCAAAACACGGACAAATCCCAAATTCAAAAAAAACAATTGCTATTTGTAAAAGATTAAATCAGAAAAGCAGGTTTAAAATTTTGCAAATACATTATCTCAGGGTTGGGCAACTGGACAATTGGACAATTGGAAATTTGTCCAGTGTCAAGTGTCCTAATTGTCCAGTAAAAAGCAATGGATTAAGAAAAATAATCACTGGAAAACAAAAATTAAAAAAAATTATAATTTTTAAAATTTTAAACAAAAAAAATTAAATAAACTAGATAATTAACCAATTCTGTTAAAATCAATAACTTAAAAAAATTAATTTATTAAGCCTGTTCTTGCTATATAATATAATATTTATAATGTTTTCAAGCCTGAAACCAGCTTACCATGCATATTGCTTTGGGAGGTTAACATCATTTGAAATACTATCCTTTACAATTGTAAGCAAATTGGTTGCATATAGATATCTTATTTAGTTAAATACGTATTATGTGGCCAACATATTTATTGCTTATTAATTTTTTCAAATGTACTGTATGCGCTAACAGAATTTTTGACTAATATACAATAATTAAACTAAATTTTAAAATTAAATAAGAATAAAATTAAATTAAATCAAAGGTATAATGCATTATTATAAAATTTTAACTACATTTTTAAGAATTAGCTAGAGCAATCCTCTGGGAGTACTAGTTATCTGACTGATATATTGTGCTTTGACTAATTTATTTATTTATTGAATTTTTTATAAATATGTCACTGGACACTGGACATGCACTGGACATTACACTGGACAATTTGGAAACGTCCAGTGTCCAGTGAAAAGCACTGGATATACAGCTTGCCCAACCCTGCATTATCTATAACAATAAGAATTTACTATTTGTTTAAACAAAGATTATTAATAAACTTTTTGAGAAATTAATTTGGGATGTATTTGGGATTTGGGCGCGGACAAATCCCAAACTATAGTAATTTGGGATTTTGCCAACATGTATAGGCTAGGGTGAGTGCACAGCCATGGTTTGGGTTTAGGCTATTATATAGTAAAATCGCTCAAGGAAAAATTTTTGTTAGTTCAATAAAGTGGTTTCTTATGCAAACTTTTGAGAAATAAGCTTATTTTGACAATGAGACGTTTTGAGACGTTTTGCTTTGATCGTATTACGTTGCACCAAATTATGATCGTTTACTGGTCAATAATCACGTGGAGTGAATTTTTGGTAAATAGATGTACTCAATACTTATAACTGTCACATGGCTTTGCTATCTATTACGTTACACTATGACATAAGCAACATTTGTTCTATAGGTGGCGCTAGCAATTGCGCATTGACTTTGCTGTTGTAGTGGCAGTGCAAGGACCTTTTTTTTAATCACAAATTTGTATAAAACAAATTGGATAATTGTAGAAGAGATGATTATTTGTTACGCTTGGTATAAATGATTCAACATATCGCACATGTGCAGCTGTGCAAATTCGGCAATGGGATATGAGGCTTGGAATGTTTATATTTTTTATATTTATAGTTAATACAGATGATAAATATGTTAATAGTCAATCATAATTAGACAATTTTAACTAATATAACCAGTTTAATTCAAAATGCCTCAACATAATAGGATTGCTTCGAATGAGGTATATTATGTTATAAAATTGATCAATACTCTCGAACATTGAGAACATTGAATCTCGCATACTGGTTATATAACTAAAATTATGTAGTTCAAGTCACACAATAGTCATACAAGTCATAAGCTTTAATATTTCATTTCATTTGTGAAGTTTACCTTTAGAAATTCTTATTTTATTTAATCCATATGTGCTTATGATAAGAAATAACAGAAAGAAATATTTCAATAAATATAAATCTAAATATGATATGAAAAAATTAAATAAGTTCATTCGGTAAAGCACTAGTTTCATTATTATTATCTATAACTTTACTTGCATATATACGAGCTAAATAATTGTAAGACTCGAAATCAAATAATTCTTTTTCCGAAGTTTTAACCAATTCGACAAATTCTTCATTAGAAATTTGCAATATTTTTAATAAAGCGGGTTTAAAACTTTCATATGCGGAAACCATATTACTGACGATCTGTTTATTTCATATAATATTAAAAAAATTTTTAATTAATTTTTTAAAGCATGAAACAATACAGTTTTTATAATACATTACCACTTTACTAAGTTTGATATCATTAGACTTTACACCATGATAGTTTTGTTTTACTTCTTTTTTAATATTTTCTAATTGACCTAATTTAGAGAATACGTGTATAATTATTATTGGTGAATTATTAGATAAATTTACATTATTTAAAATAATTATAATATGTAATTAAAAACCTTGGTTTTGCAAATAATTATCTAACTTTTGGTATATATCGCTATCTAGGCCTTCTTGTTCCAATAATTCTATTACTTTATAATAAATTATTTTATTGAAAAAAACGTATAAGTTAAAAATAACAAGGCATTAAAGGATAAGATAACTTTAAACTACATACGGCCGTTAAATAAACGATGAGTTGCTGGTCCTAAATCAAACATTTTAGAAGGTTCGGAAAGCTTATTATTTTTTTATAAAAAAATAATTATTTTAAAATACCGTATAAAAATAAACCAAATATAAAATTTTCAAACAAACATACTTCTAAGAATCCGCCTGGTTTTAAAACTCTAACAATCTCATTTATTAAATATGGCCACTTTTTCTTGATACAACCAGTGAACATATATCGTTGAAATACGAAATCAAAAGTATTATCTTCGAATGGTAACCCTTCCATAACATTTGCTTTAACGAAATTGAAATTTTTAGGTTTTATTTGTGTCGGCTGGACTGGGGATATATCTAAACCAACAATCTCAACCAAAGGATATCTAAATAAATATTATAAAGATTAACAATTGTAATAGGACTCATAGTTATCCTCGGTTATGGCTCGGACACAACACTTCAAAACACGTACGTGGTTGCTATATCAAATGACCGAGACCCTGCGCCACACCTAAAATAGAAATATATATATATATTTTGATTACCAAACATTTTGTCAGATATTGAATTCTTTTTGTTGAATAATAATGATAATGCAATGAGCTTATATGATGATTAAAAAAAAAGAAGCCAATTTAGGATCACTTTTAAGGATTCAATTACACGATATGTTGAAAGCTTGAATTATTTGATCATTGCATGGAATTAAACAACTTAGCTAATTTTGGGGTCGCTAAAGTATTGTACTCACGTAACCTTTTTAATGTATGTTTACCAATCATAATCATGACTTCCTGTTTCCCGACTAAGCAAAAAAACGAATAAAAAGGCCGAAAAACATGAAAAAGACGAAAAGCAATAGTCTAAACCAGTCTTGGAGCATCAATAAAAAAAATGACGTGAGATAATTTTACATATAAGACTTCCTTAACCCTAATTTTATTTAAGGTGTATGGTCACGTGAGTACAAGGCTTTACGGGAAATTTTGGTATCTGAAAATTGAGAGGAAAATAGTGCCAATTGTCATCATAATATATAATTATTATAAAATATTATATGAATTCCAATAAATAAGTGCTATTTATTCTGAGGACGTAACGCAATTTTATCAAGACAATTACTCAGCTAACATAGGAATAATACATACCCAATATCAAGGCTCTTGGCTCCTGGATTAGATAAAATATGATTGATAGGAACAGAAAAATTGCTCTGCCATATATATCTCATCATGTCTATTTCATTATCATCATTTGGTAGGAGATATGCTGCATTTTCTACATTATGAAATCTTCTACCATCAACGTATCGAAACTCTTTCGGAATTTCACTTTGTGAATTCATAGATCTTGATTTTGATTTTTTGTTTATTTTGGAAAAAAAGCATCTCATAGGTATTACTTTATGCGCTCACTATCTTAAAATTTTTTAAATAATTAGAATTCGATTATTTATTTTTTTTTTTTTTTATAAATAAGTAGTAAATAAAAATTTGATGAATAAGTATTAAAGAGTGTAAGTAGAAATTTGAAAAATAGTATTAAAGAACGTAAGTAAATATTTGATAAATAAGTATTAAAGAATGTAAGTAGAAATTTAGCAAATTTTTTAACGTTTAAATATTAAAAATTGATACTACACGATTAGTTTATTAGTAAGCGATTATATTTTTATTGGTTAATTTCATCTTCAACCATTTGTGTAACTAGTAATTATTAACAAGGTCAGTGCGCAATTATGCAGAATTATGCAGAAATACCCGTTTCTTCTTTTTTTTTTTTTTTTATCAAGTAATTTCAATATTAATGTTAAAGTTGAAATCAGAGGCTCATAACTAATGAAGTGAACGAAAAGTTTCCGACCGCCAAATTTTTCTTCAAACAGAAATTCCGGTAATCGGGATATATTCTAAAGAAACTTCTTAAATTACACAGTGTATATACATATACTACTGTACTAATTTATTGATTTACAAATTGGTGAGACATATAAATTATAAAACGAAAAATTAATTTAACTTAAAGGGTAGCTTTAGACTTGGAGGAGGTTATAGTTTATACTAAAATTTTGCAAGGAATATTTTTTTGTTTGAACCCCAAAAGATATTATATAATCAGGATTTTGATATATCAATATATGTGTGTATACACATAATGTACAAATTGTACAAATAGAAATCGTCTATTCTAAAATGCAGTAAATCGTAAAGCTTAACGCAAACTAGATAAACACAGTATATACCATAAATGGTCGGATATAAGATCCCTGGGTTTGTATTATAGAATAAAGTTTCTGGTAAATGTAAAAGGTCCGTGGCATACTTTAATATTGGTGAAATGTAACAGATCCAGGTCTTGCATCCAGCCATTCATATGGGCGAAAATCTCAAATTTCAGTGACTATTTAACATGAGTGATTACGTTAAAATAAAATTTGAGCCAATAATTTATGTGATATTGCATGTTTCTTGATAAAAAAAGAAATTATTTGATCAGAAATTTTAACCTAATTATGCATGAATCACTTATGAATTTTTATATGTAAATAACCTGGTTACTTATAAATTTTTGTCATATGTACTGATTGTTATCATTTATCAGCTAATTTTAATAATAATGGTGTTTTAACTGGCTATTTCGCTATATGTTACAATAATCTTATTACACAAATTATTAGAAAGTATAAATTTTTGAAATTTAACGTTTAAGCATTATTTAACACATTTTGATTGCTGTTTGTATTTTGCTATTTCAAATTTATCTTATGCCGGTATTTTTTGATTTGTTGGAGCAGTGTTTTATGTATCACAGTGATCCGCCACTTTGACAATTTTATACCAAAAAAGGAAATAGATTTTTAATATCAGATATTGGACATATTTTGATCTATTTATCCAACAGATTGCGTTAACGTTTCTTAAGATTGATATTGATCAATTAATTTAACCATTCCAGATCTGTATAACGAACAAAAAAAAAGCGAAAGAAAGTGAAAAGATAGCCGTAACTAGTGATGGAAAAATGCGCATTTATACCATGCGCATGAATGCACGTTAATGCGCACATTATATAAAATGCGCATGATATCACATAATAATTTATATTTTCCATTGGGAAAATATCGGATACTTGCTCAAATTTTTACCCAACCTGCTCTGCTTTTTTGTTCATTCATTTTCTTTTCGGAATTTTTCGAGATTTTTGCATCCATATTCCTTAATCCCGCCCTACAATACGCACTCTGACCTAAATTATATAAATTTAGATTTTCCTACATAAAATTTAGATGGGATAAACTGCGCATGATTCCAAAAGGTGCGCATTAATGCTCATGATTGAGGAGTCATGCGCACGCATGAAACCCATAGTAGCCCTAAGCAGCTTGAAGTGCTGACAAAAGGTTCGACACTTTAAAGAAATCTAATAATGAAGCACTAATAACATATCTTCATAAAATAGATGAAGTTTTTCCAACGGTTTGCTCTTTTTTCTAAATCATCGATCCTTTTTTGAATTAAAAAATTTACGTCTCTATCAGTATCATGCCTATCCGGTGGTAAATCTACTACAAATGGTAAGAAACTCTTTTTATATTTACTTTTTTTTTTTAAATGATTTTTGCGCTATACCTATGGGCAATTAAATCAAGTCTTAAATTATTTTTTTAAAATAGGAATGCTGTATGTGAGACATATCAAAAAAAATAATTATTAATAGAAACCAACGTACTAAATAAGATTACATAAAAAGATGCTAAAGCACTCTCAATAGCACAAATAGAACTTATTAAGGTTGGAATCTATTTGTTCTAATTAATGAGAACTACTATTTACAAGATGTGAATTAGAACAAAGATTAAATATGTTTTGTATCCATTCTTACAGTCTTGCTTCAATAAGTGATGATGGAATATTGGCAAAAATGGATCACTCTAAATTAATTTTACCATTATTCTCTTTCTTCTTTCATCGTAATAGCAGGTGAAATAGAAATTATACCTATGCAAAACTACATTGATTTGTTTTGGGCAATCTCTGCAATTATTAATAATTTTACGTTGTTATTTTAGAAAACCAAATACAAAGATAAAAAAAATATAAAAATTATTATGCTTGCTTGATTCAAGATAAGGATACTGATTGTATTTTGGTGTTAAACCAATATAAGAAAAAATATCTTGAATCATAATAAATCTAATATTTTTATCATTGAAAAATTTTTTAACCGTTATATTCCGATATTTTAATTATATTCTGGTTATATTCAATACAAAATCTTTAAAATACTGCACAAATTTTTGTTACTAAAAATATTCAGGAAATATTCCAATGACAATTTAAAGTTTAACTAAAAAACATCTAATATAAAAATAGCTTCCAAAAAAACCACACGAAATACTCCGAATTTAATTATATAATTAAATTAAAAATTTTAATAATAAAAGAAATACAGTACGGACAGCAATTTTTTCAAAAGCGCCAAATTTTGAGATTTATAATCAAATATCAATCTTCCGATTTGTCACATGTAAATCACATGTATATAAAATTATAATAAAATACATATAAATTACTATAAACTTTGAAACTTTGCTGTTTCTTAAATTAAATTTGCGATTATCTAGAGCAAAGAAGAGAATAATTTTACACTTCCTGCCAAGTTACGGTTCTGTCATTTTTGTGCATTTTAAAAATATAACTTCGCTGAAAATAAATATTTGCCAATTTTATCATAATTATAACATGTAAAAACATGCTCTGAACAACTTTACTTAGGAGATGTAAATAGGTAACCTTTTAAGAAAATAGGTTATCTATGTGCTAAAGTAAAATTTTTAGTTTATCAGTATAAACTTTTTTGTAAGGATAACCTACTTGGGACTCTTAAGCAAAGTTGTTCAGCATGTAGTTTTACTCATTTTTGTTATCAAAATGCATTTTCTTGAACCTTTTACTAAGTGAAAAATAGGTTAAAGTTAGAGAAAAAATTTTTTAAAAAATTTTCTCTAATTTAACACTATTTTTACTTATAAAAGAGCATTTTGATAGCAATACAAGTAAAATTACACTGAACAATTTTGTCTAAGAGTCCAAAGTAGGTTACTGTTGATAAATGTTAAGTTAGAGTTAATAGTTAGTGTTAAATGAGGCATAGTATATAGTAAAAGTTTACAATAAGTTTTTTTTTTAAAAAATAAAAGGTGTTTTCACAGATAAAATTTCAAGTTAGAAGGTATTTTTAAAAAAAAAGCAAACCAACAAAAATTTTATATTATACCTGATATTTACATTACCCTGCATTTAAAAAATTTGGTTGGTGAAAATTTAATGGTGTTAAGCACCACCAAAAGTAAGGTTATTCTTCTCTATATAATCCCAAAATTTAATTTTAAATTAATATGTAGATTAAAAAGAAGCAAAGCTTCAAAGTTTATAGTAATTTTATATATATTTTATTATAATTTTAAATAAAGCAAATTTATATCTAATATTATGTAGCAAATCGAATAGCTGATATAATTTGTTAATTTTGTATAACAAATTCTAATTGGTAAAAATCTTATATGAACAATTTTTTTATATATTAAATACCAAATTTTTGATTATATATAAACTTTAGCTCTAATAAATTTTTATTTTATAACAAAAATAAAAATCTATTTTAATATATTCTATACTAAAAGCAACAAATTAGTAGGAAAGATTTTTTTAAAGTTTTGTTTTTGATCTATAAGCATTTTTATATTTTATATATAAAAAGTAGTTGTTTTTTGCTTTCTGATACTATATATTATTTTGTACATATACAGTTAATACATTCATAAGATTTAGTGTAATATAAAATTAAAACAACTAAAATAAACTATTTTTTATTAGTTAGAGTTAGATAAGGTAAAGGTAGTATATAAACAAGAAAAGGTAGTTTATAGTAAAACTTTGCAAAGAATTTTTTGTTAGAGTATAAAGTATAGTTTTATAAACAAACTTATAAGCTATAAGCAATTTTTTGAAGATAGGATAAGGACACTAATATTTATTGCCTAATATCTATTTACTATAGACTTACCCCTACTTCTAGATAATATTTATATATAAAATTTTAGCCAATCAAAGTTAACTAAGAGATAAGATTTGTTTAATCTTTTATTTTTTAAAATATTACCTAATAAATATAATACTTTAAATATAGATCAATTTTTATATAAATTTATATAGTATAGCAAAATTTAATATTAAAAGCAAGAATTTTGGTTTCCTCTAGCCTTCTTAAACTAAAAATTTAACCTTTTAGTTTAAAATAGAAAAGTATGAGGTGAAATGTCACATCTTCTTTCTGTAGCAGTTTAATGGATAGCCCTGACTGCAAGTGATAGGCTTGCCCTATTGCATAGATCATTAGATGATTAGTTAAAAATTTTAAATATAGTATTTCTTTATATATCATCCTGATATAATTGTAACNATAAAAAAAAAAAAAAAAAAAAGAGCAAGAATTAATTTTACTATATCCATAAAGCATATTAAATTTTTTGTACTCATTATTTTGATCATAGTTGATTTTTAGTTAGGCGACGACTAATAGTTTTAGTCGACTAACTAATCGACTAAAAATTTTTAACTGATTCCTATCCTTATCACAATTAGCATTCTTTTAAATATATTTATTTTGCTGTTTAGATGTTTTCAAATATTCTACTTTTCAAATATAACCTTTTTTAAAAAAGGGTCTCTATTAGCAATTTTCAAATATGACCTCACATTAGTGAATTGACCCGTCTAAAAAATCTTCACTCAGGTCACCCGGCAGGTGGACAATGTGCCATCTGAGTGGAAACGGGTCAGTCCAAAAAAAGGCACCACCCGGGTCACCCAACAGGTGACCCGACGGGTGACCTGTCGGTAGGGATGCAACAGTCCTGAAAAAGACTGGTCCAGGGCCGGTCTTTTCGACAGTCTCACGGTCTTATCAGTCCTGGTTTGGGACTGGTCCTGGACTGGTCCTTGTAAACAAACTGTGATATTCATATCACCCAATCAAATTGCTTGATCAGGTGTAACACAGATCATATAATGTTTGTTTACATCTGATAGTAAGTAATTACGTCATTTATGACCAATAAGATTTATTCATTAAGGATCATTTTGGGACCACGGACGGACTGGGACCAGAACTGAAAATACTATGATAACGGTCTACTAGGACCGGGATGGACCGGACCGAACTGGTGCATCCCTACCCGTTGGGTCACCTGGTTCAATTAAAAAATCTCAGGTGGTTAATATGACTAGTGATTTGACCCAGGTGGGTTAACCTATAGTTGGTGGTAATTTTACAAATTAATACGGTTAAGCATTGCCGTATTTTTTGCCATAATTGCTGTAAGCCGTAAAGCCATAACAGGTAATGCCGTAAAGTTGTAATGCTGTAAAGTCATAATGCTATAAAGCCATAATGCCATAATGCCATAATGTGTAATGCAGAAATACTATCTGTTAGAATACTGTTTTTAAAATTCTGTACTGCATTATGGTTTTCTTTAAATAATTTACTATTAAATATTTTTTGAATTTGATTCTGTCGACTTCACAAATTTGCATTAGTTTGGAGTCTCTGCCCGTGGGTGACCTGTGGATTGACCCACGGGTCACCCGTGGGTTGACCCACCTGTTCTCACCCAGGCTGTTACACTTGACCCAGGTCTCCCACCCATTTGCGGGTGACCCGGGTGACACCTACTCAGGTCAAAACACTACTTCACATAGATTATTTGGGGTCCTATTGGGTTAAATGATTTGAGCTTGTTAGAATCATCACATTGAGGTGATCATTTTGGTAGCTAAATCAGCCCAAACAGATTAGTAGATCACAAGTTATGCAATATCAAAAGTGTTTTCATAGTAATTTGAAAAAATACTATTAAAATCATACGAAACTTGAGCATTCTTGGAATTCTGTAATTGAATTTTAGTAATTTTGTACTTATAAGAATCGTCTCATCAAGATGAACATTTTGTAGCTAAATTATCCTAATCAGGTTGGTAGATCAAGAGATATTAGCAATGCTGTGAATCAGCCCATATGATTAAAATTTTATATATAAAAAATTTACATGTAATATATTGGATGACTAATATTTATGTAAAGTGGTAGCTGTAGATTTTATAAAAGAACAACCTTGTAATATAGTCAATATTTTCTAAAATTTTGTGACACATAATTTAAAGTTTTGAATTTGTTGTAGACCAGTATGACATTATTAGTATATTAAATATTTGCACTTTTGTAGCGTAACAAATATAAAAAATGCTAGTTTCTACTAAAACCAGATAGAATTTATATTTTGAAATGATTTTGTATACAAGAAATTATCTTGTTTATTGGGCAGAATTTTTTCAAAGTAAAATTGAATATAATGAAACTAATGATTTGAGAATTATTTGTTCTTTTCTTTTAGATACATGTGAATTTGGTTTACTTACAATTTAAGTAAATTTTATTAGTATATTTTCTAAAGAGTATAAATTTACTTTAAATTTTTTTTAACAAAAAAAACCTATAATTCCTTATATTGAAGATAGACTTCAACAACTTGCCAATTTTATTAAATTAAAAAATATAAGAGCTGCACATTTTGGTTCATCAATAGATAGAATTATTATAGGTTTTAACTACCTGAATTCTAACCAATTTTTAAAATACTTTTAATAAAGCATATTTGAAATTTGCAGCATATATTTCTTCACTTTCTAGTAGGCCATTTTTTAATGCTTGTCAAATTTTTAATCCAAAATTTATTCATATAGAAGGAGTTAGCCAAAAGAAACCTTTGCTATGAAATTATTTCTAAGTTAAGCAATATGTCAGATGATTTACTAAATGAATGGACAATATATTGCAATTTACAAGATAATATAAATTGGGGTAATTGATTTAAATGAATAATGGTTAAAATTTAGTAGGTAAGCAACTACTAGTTTCATCCTAGATTACATCTGGTTACACATTTTTTCATATAGTATAGAGTGAAGCTTTTCTAAATACAATACAATTCTAGATAGCAATTAACAAAATTTATCAGAAACTCTTTAAATTGTTTAAATATGTTGTATTTTAATGTTTAATTAGTGAATAAATCTTTATAATTTTCAAAAAATTCTCATTCAACTCTTTCCGCTAATCACCTGTTCCAAAAATAGCACAAAAGAAAAATTTAGTATAGAACAAAAACCACACTAAAAAAGGTGTCCAACTCAAATAACAAAAAAGAAAAGCCCTCAAAAATAAACAGTAGTTTAATAAGCACACTTTGTACAAAAACTACTAGCTAAAAGGTTGGAAAAAAAAATTTCTGCTTGGAAAAAATTTTTGTCGAAATTTTGAGAATTCCCTCTAGACCCTGTACTGCAGATCTGTTTTGATTGATCTAATTTCGTGTCGATAAACAAACAAATAGAAACTTAAGGAGTAAACAAATAAGTCGTGTGTAAATAAACAAAACCTATCACATGCACACAATTAGAAAACAACTAGAAACTATAGAACTTTCTAGAAAATATTAATTTTATTTGACTTGCTAGGGTTAATGCCAGATAGTATATGATATTTTAGTCAAGGTTTATATTAGATTAGAGTAGAAAATTTGCAAAATAGTAGGGAGATACAAAGTATAGTAGGATTTTCAACTTAATATGGGGTCATTACTTAAATACAAAAACTTCTTCCTAAAAGAGCATAAAGAACAAGTACAAGATTTAAAAGAAGAAAGAATCAGAATGCTAAAGCAAGACAAACGAATTGCAAACTATATAGGATTAGAACAAGTAGAAATAGTATATATAGTAAGGAACCTTTTAGAAATATATAGTTGGATTGAGCAGAAAAAAGTTAGAAATATTGAGATATCAAAGGAAGAGAATGAATTAATTGAAATGCAATTAGAGTTGGAAAAAAGAAATGAAAGTTTGCTAAGAATAGGAAAAGTGCCAAGAACGGAGATAAGCTCTAAAACCAAAGAAAAGAAAAACCTTGATAAAGAGCTCCTACTGGATTTGGAATGTGGTACTATGGATTACGGTACAGAAGAAATCAAGAAAAGATTAGAAAAGAGAAAAGTCAGAGTCCAAAGGAAAAGACCAAGGGAGGAGGTAATTGAAGAGAAAGTATTAGTTGATGTTGTAACCAGACTAATTGAAAAGAAAGTGCAAGAAGATATAGTGATGGAGAATAAAGTAGAGTGTAAACAGCATAATAATGGAAAGAGTATAATAGAGCTAGAGGAAAATATAGAAAACCTTGCCGTGCATATGTCAAAGCTAGATTTGAAAAATGAAAGTCCTAGTGTTGCACAAGAAGATCATAAAAGTGTAAAGTTAAATGAAACACCCATGAGTGAAACAATGGAAGTATATAAGGGAATACAACCAAGAAATGCAAGTATACAAGAGAAGCTGACCAAAATTCGTCTATACTTTACTATATGGGACGTGCTATTAAAATTCGATACAAGGCATATTAAAAGATGTTTAAGCATCTATGGCAAAACAAATATTATCTCATGGAGTAACCAAGGAGAAACCAAGACAGTATACGTAAGTGTTGAACCAAAAAGCGAAAAAAGAAATCGGAGCTCATTAGTAGTTGGACTGTAACTACAGAAGATGGAAAGTTGATGAGAATTAATGCAGGTTTTTGTAACAGAGAAGGATTGCTCAAGCAAAATTTATATAAAGCGAAAGTCAGAAACGTACCCAAAACTGCACCAGAGGCACTTTTGCTAAGACAAATGAAAAAGTATGGTGTCAAATCCGTATTCATTCCAAATAATAGAAATGGAAACCCAAGGAGCTTAGCCTATTTATACTTTGAATCCAAAGAAGATATGGAAAAGGCAAAAAGAATAAATCTTTTTTATTATTATACGTGGCTTTTTTGGGTACGTAATCCATATGAGGAGGAGTCATTAAGTTACAACCAGGAAATAGATAAAGGAATTGTCAGACAAGAAGATGAGAGTAGAAGATATTGAAGGAAAAATTCATGGAAAAAGAAAGTGGTATGAAAAATATGAGCCAAGTATCAACACAAACACGAATAATAAAAGAAGAGAACCTGCTTTCCTCTCCATGCAAGCTGAGAAACAAAAATCATTTCTTAACCAAAACCAACCTTTGGAAGAAAGTGAAAATAGGAATGAAAAATCAGTAGAAGAAAAAGGGAAAAGCTCAAAAGAAGGAAACGAGAGGGCTAGTTTTGAAGAATATAGCTTAAGAGAGATGCTTTTTGACATGCGAAAAAGACTTAAAGTATTTGAGCAAATGCTTGCTCAACGCTCCTAAATTGTGGCCGCAGGCGAATCAAAGAAAAGTAGCAAGACAGTCAATCCTGCTATTGTCTTGCAAGAAAATACTCAGGAGCAGGAATTCTTTAGGATAAGGTACAAACCGAAAGTTATAGAAGATTATAGTAGATTAAAGCTAGAGGTATATAATGTTAATGGTTTGAGATTAGATGAAGGAAAGTTAGTAAAATTAGCAGATTATAGTAAGGAAAAAAATTGGACTTTGTTGGTATTACAGAAACGAATATAGGAGAAAAGGAAGGGAAATGGATAGAAAAAAAGCATTTGGGATATTCAAGTTACTGGTCAAAAAGAGAAAAAATCAAAAACAAAGGAGCAGGCATAGGAATCCTAATTGGAGAAAAGTGGCAAAAGCATTTGGGAAAAGTGACAAGATTTTCTCCATACGTACTTAAAACAGAATTCTTCTTTAGAAAAGTTGTGCTACAAATTTGGGTAGTGTATCTGCCGCCAGCAGACAAAGAAATTAATAGAGAAATTCAACGTACAATAATAAGAGAAACATGCAAAAATAGGATCAACACATACGTTTGCATACTGGGTGATTTTAATGCAATAAGTAGCACAAGCTTGGTCACAAATAACAGTGGGCGCAAAAATCAGGGGTTAGGAAAGACTTTTATAAACTGGTGTAAAAGTAGAAACTTTATTGATACATTTAGACAAATGAACCCACATAAAAATGAGTATTCCTGGAAACGAGGAGAAATATCTTTGAGAATAGATTACATATGGATAGATGAAGAAATGGAGAACCTGTTAGAAGAAAGTAAGATCACAGATATAGATTTAATAACAGGAAGCGACCATAAATTGGTGTGGGCAACTATAGATACAAGCAAGATACTTAGCTATGGGAAGCTTCGAAAACCAAGTAAAAACCCAGCTCGTAAAATCTTTCTATACCACAAAGCCTCAAAAGAAAATTGGGAAGATTACGGTAGTTGCCTAGAGAAGAGGCTACAAAGAGTAGATAAAGGCAAAGAAAAAGAGTTTCAAAGGCAAGATAATGAACAAGTAGATGCAAAGTGAGACCATATTTGTAATGCAATACAAGAAGCAGCAGCCAAACACATACCATGAACAAAGTCAAAGAAGACAGAAGTACAATGTAAAAAAGCAATTCTGAAATGTAAATTTTACAAAGAACTAAAACTTCTGTATAGGCTGTGTAATCTGAAAAAGGAAAAAAGAAGTGATCCAATCAGTACTCTTGATTATGAAAAATTTAATAAACAGATAGTGAAAATGAATAAGGAGAATGAAACACAAATACTCTCTCTGCCCTTACTGCCTAGTACAAGGAACCAGGTGATAATGATGAGTTGAGAAAATGGGGAAAGGTGCTAAGGAAAAAGGCAGAGGTTGAGGAAAGAAATAGAAAAGAAAAAGAGATACGGGATAGAATAGAGGCCAGATTTTGTATGACAAGTAGTGAGAAAAAGAAAATGCTAATTAGCATATTAAACAGACCATACAGTGGGATTAAAATAGACAGAGTTCTAAGGAATGAAACCGATCGATACCAGAATGAGGAATTAATAGTCGAAGGAGAGGAAGTTAAAGAGTATGTAGTTGAGCATTTTGAGAAACAATTCCGTGTGAGAAAGCACAAGTTTAAAGAAATAAATGAAGAATAGAGTGAAGAGTATAATGCGAAGAGCTGGATAAATTCGTTGTGTTATAAAAATATTCTCGACCCAGTCAATGAGGAGGAGTGGATTACCGCATTGAACAAGACGCATAATAAAACAGCACCAGGAATATCTGGAATTGGGTACATTCTTTTAAAGAAAGTCACACCAAGAACAACAAAGGATTTTATCAAGCTTACAAATATGATACTTGACACAGGCCAAATTCAAAAAAATGGAAATTAGGACAACTCTTTTTGATTCCCAAAACAAGTTGCTGGGAATATAATTTGAGCTGTACGAGGCCTATTGCATTACCAGAAACCTTTAGGAAAGTGATAACAAGAATCATTCAGTCTAGACTTGACTCAGTGCTAAAAAATGAGAGAATTTTAAAAGGTGCGAACTTTGCAAGTTTGTCTAGCGAGAGTACAGCAGTCCAAATACATATTATGAATAACATTCTAGAAGAAGCAGTAGAAGAAAGAAAGGAACTATGGATCATTTTTCAAGATATGAAAAAAGCTTTCGACACAGTTAGTATGGTCGCACTGGAAAAAGCACTAGAGCGTATTTGCTTTTCAAGAAAGGTAATAAACTTCATAATAAACATTTATAAGAACAGAGAAATTAGCGGCATAACAGAACATGGAAACACTAGGTTTTTTAAAGCAAAGGATGGAATAGATCAAGAAGAGGTGCTTTCGCCCTTAATGTGAAAGATCTTTTATGACCCTTTGCTATGTAGAATACAAAACGAAAAGTTAGGTTACAAAATGCAATTGAACGGTATAGGTACGAATAGAAATTACGGAGTAGAAAAAGAGGAGGTACAAGTTGGTGTCTTAGCGTATGCAGATGACACAACTTGGGTAACAGAAAGTCAGGTAGATATGCAATGAATACTTGATATAGCAAAAGAATTTTACTCCCTAAATGACATTAAAATTAATCCTAGTAAAACTGAGTGAGTCGTGATGTGCACAAAAGGAAAAAGTTGTAAGGAAGAACTCTCCATAGTTATTGGAAACCCTCCTATAAGAGTATTGGCGAAAGACCCAAAAGAGACAACACGCTTTTTGGGAGTTTGGATTTCAGTCTTGGATCAACAAAAGGCTGATATAGTGAGAGCAAAGAAAGAAGTCAACCAAATAGTAGGGCTCTTAAAATACAAGAAAATGTCCCTTGCCCAGATTATTTATATAAACAATGCCGTACTTCTCCCAGCCCTGGAGTATAGACTGATAGTCTCATGTCCATCAAAAAAACAATGTGAAAAAATACAGCAGCCAATGTTGTGTTTAGCCAAATGGAAAATGTCATTACCCTTAATAGCGGCAAATACAATACCAAAATATCCAAATATGTTAAATTTTAAAGGTCTATGGAATCGTCTTACAGAACATCACATTACAGAACTACTGATAAGATTAAATGAAGGAGGTAATGTGGAAAAAACAACAGTAACACGACTTAGGCAGGGCAAAGAAAATTAGGCGCAATAAAATGTCTGTTGACGAATCAGGACCTACTATGTAGAAGAGGGTACAAAGTCAAAAATCTGGGGATAAAAGTGCTACAGCAAGCAGCTTAGCTAGATATTTTCATCGAGAGTAACAGTTTTACAGAGAGCTGGGATCTTGATCTAGTTAATATGCAGAATGATCACGCGATTACAGCAATGCTAGAAAGCAGACAAATACAGTACAAAACCACCAGTGCAAGCACTTTGGGCTTATACTTAACTTCGCAATTGTTGCAGGAGGATGGAGCAACAATATGCACATGGAAGCAAATCAAAGCAGCTCTCGGTATCAATTTGCAAGGAAAAGTAGCAAATTGGTTCAAGGTGATTGAGAATGAAATGATTGAACATAGTGGTACCAGAAAAGTAAGATCTAAGTATATGGTACCAGTCCCAAATAAAAACAGCTTTACCCCTCGTCTAATTAGGATAGAGCCTGATAAAAGGAAAAGAGAATGGGTTTTATAGAAAGAAGGGGCTGATAAAGAACCAGAAATTGGAAGAGTCAAGAAAAAAGCGAAAGAAAACGTTGAAATAGAAAAATATATGAAAGTGGATATAGAAACAGAAAATGAAAAGTACACCGTTTTGAAACCAGATAGTAACTCAAGTAATATTACTAAAAAACGAACAATATTAGGTAATATAACAAATTTGGTTAAGAAAACGGTACAGGGTGTTCAATCATTATTTAAGGTACAAACCCTAGAAATGGTTTCACAGAAAGGAAAAGTAAGGAAAATGCTCCAATAAGAGAGATTCAAGCAATAAGAAATAGAGAAGAGATTTCAGTTAAATGTAAGAGCTGGGAAAAATGCTGTATAGATAGGATTGTTGGAAATGTGAAAATGAGATATTGGTTAGAAGGAATTTTGGAACAGAATTCTAATCTAAACAATATAGTATATTATACTGATGGCTCACTCGGAACAGAGAAGGTGGGAAATTTGATGAGAATGGGTTGCGGAATTGTTCAGGTAAACAAGGAGGGTCAATGTATTAGACAGATGGCTTTTTCAACTGAAAAGTAGTTCTCTTCAACCCAGGTCGAACTTGTTGCAATTTTAGTTGCTCTATTAATAACGCCAAATAAAAAAAGTATAGAAATTAGAACAGACAGCAAGGCAGCGATATTAGCAATCCAAAAAGGTCTCAAACCGGAAAGCACAAGAAAATGGATAAAGATTAAAAATGTTGGCTTAGTGGCATCAGTAGTCAGCCTAATAAGAACGAAGAAACTTAAAGTTCACTGGGTTAAATTAAAGGCCACTCAGGAGAAATCTTTAATGAAGTAGCTGACAGAAAAGCCAAGGAAGGAGCTAATAGTCAAAAGCACTTTGTACTAAATGCAGATAGTATGAAAGAAGTCAAGATAAGGTGTAAATATAATAAGGAGCCAATTGAAAAACCAATTCGCTCCTTTGTCAAAATGCTTACAAGATTGGTTAACAAAGCAGAATCGACCTTTACACACGCAAAGAACAATGTAACTCATCAAGAACGCACCAAGCTCCAACATTGGCCAACCTTCTACAAAATTACTGAAAGTAGTACAAGAGTACAAAACTACACAACGGAGGAAAACACACTACAGCTCTTCGAACTTAAGTGTATTAACAACATGCTACTAGTCCTAGTGGCTTTGAACAAAAAAAAACCTGACGTGTATCACAGTACTACCTGTATAGTCTGCAAAGAGAAGAATGAAACAGTAGAGCACCTCGTAAGCTGCAAAGTATTGATAAACCTACTTAGAGACCTGGAAGAATGTGCAGTAAAATCAAGTCTATGAAAGTCAGAAAACACAAAAGAAATGGAAAGAAAAATAGAAGAGGTTCTAGTAAGTTTAGAAAAGGGTAGTACAGAAGATGAGCTAAGAAGAAGAGAGCGTTAGATAAGAGGCCTGATAACAATAGAAGACTATGAAGAATTGAGACCACTTTTCGAGTCAAACAAACAAACTGTAAGTTTCTTGGTTACTTTATGGAAAAAATGGATAGAGCTTATATATAGAAGAGTATGGATCCCTAGATGTAGGCTAGTAAAAGAGTGGAAGGAGGAGTTAAATATCACAGTAAAGAAGAAATGTAGTAAAAGGCAAAAGAGAAAGAAAAGAAGCAAAAAAGAAAACAAGAAAGGGAAAGAGAAATCGCTACGAAAAGCACAGAGCATAGAAAAAGAGAAGAAACAAGAAAAAGATGTCATGGAAATTGAAGTTTGGAAGGTAGTTAGAGAAGAGGTAGCTCGTTGGATCAACAGTGGCGAACGAGCTAGTTGGTAGAAAATATAGTTGGTAGTTATGATAGGCTGTGAGAACCATCCTGTAAAGTATTATACAACTTAGAACAAAGCTGTATAGTACGAGGAAAATCTCACTATAGCAGGTCGCATATAGATATTCTCTGAATAACCGGGTGAGCTAATATTTGTAATTTAGGTTATAGAAAGATAGTTTTTCTTTTTATATAATTTTTGTTATTATGTTAAGATAATACAATTCCTAATAAAGTATTGGCATAACTGCCGAATTTAAAAAAAAAATCTTTATAATTTTATTGCAATAAAAAATTTTTTAATTGTAGAATATATATATTTTCTATATAATTATGCGAATCCTAAATATTCATCACGAAATATGTGCATAAAAGACAATTTTTAATGCACAGAATTTTGCATAATTGTTTTTGTCATAGACGGAATTGGCAAGTTTCCATCGCAGAAAACATCATCCCTGGTGTAACCATCATAATGGGAGAGCTTGGTACTTTATTGCCGAGTTTAACTCCGATAGTTGACTTTAGAAGGTCGCATGAATTTGGTAATAATTTAGGGGATGCGGATATTTATTATTTATTAGGCATTTATTATAAAAAGAATGTATTTTTATTTAAAGAAGGTTTTGGAGAGCATACATTATATATTGAACAAAGGGTAACTAAAGAACAGAACTATATCTTTTATTGAAGCTGAAGTAGTTCGTTTATATACATTCGAATTAATTAGTAGACACGTTAACGTGCTAATTGACACGTTAAAGTGTTGTTTACTATACGATGTACTAACACAACTAAGCCTAGCACGTTTAAGTTTAACGTGCTATCACAACTAAGCCTAGCACGTTTAAGTTTAACGTGCTATCACAACTAAGCCTAGCACGTTTACGTGCTATCGAGAATATTCAAAACTTACGCCCCTTAACACGCTAACGTGCTAACACATTGACGTGCTATTACAATGTTAACAAAAGAAGAAAATCATATGTAAATGTCCGGCCAATCCGGGTTTTACAAGAATACTACTTATTTGGGAAAAATGGTAGAGATCGAAATTTCACCGTCACAAATTTTCAATTTGTGACACTGGTCTGTACGCTAAAATTTTTACCAATTACTTTTTCTAGCCAATCAGATGCCAGAAAAGAACTCAGTACATACAGTACGCTAAAATTTTTCCGGCACTACATCACTAGTCCCGACAGGTCAAGTACTTAGACGAATACATTAATCACAAATCGACCCTAGCTTTTCATATGACTGTCGTCCCGACAGGCCATTTCGAAAAAACTATTGGGTAAGGAGAAGGTCAATGTAACAGAAACAAATGTCAGGTTCGCAGAGGATACAAGATTATCTCCTCATAGATTACTAATATATCTATTCATTAATTACCTCTTACTTACTCAACTAATTCTGTAATTGTTTAAACTTTGTTATTCATTTCACACGTATCTTATGAAAATTACATCATACTTACCAAACATCTCTGGTCGATTATTTGAAGGCTGAACGTGATTGATATGTCACATGTTTGATCTTGTGATAGTAGCTTTATTTAATAGATATTCAAAACCATGCAAATTTAATTTTTCGTTTTGCATTACATGGATTTCAAAATTCGGGAGTCGGACTAGTGATTGGCATCGTAAATAGCTAATTACTACAATTATATTTATTACATATATTACTACATAGTCTTTTTTAAACCGTAATTGTAATAATTACTTACTACATGTAGTAATATGTAATAATGTAGTATTACTTACTACATGTAGTAATATGTAGTAATGTATTATTACTTACTACATGTAGTAATATGTAGTAATGTATATTATTTACTACATGTAGTAATATGTAGTAATTAGTGATGCCTGACGAAACTTAAAAAAAAATAATAATAATAAAATATAGCATATTTATTTATAATAATAATTATTATTTTTCTTTTTAATAGTAAATGCAAATCGTATAACAAGTGTTATACGCCAAATAAGCTCAAATAAACTCATGTGATTTACTTGTTATTTGCCAAATTTTTAAAATCCCCGATATAGAAATTTGGCCACAACATTACTACGCGTCAAGTTCTTTAAAACTCTACTTAACGGGTCACAACATTATTAGATCTTCGAGTTTTTAAATTTCTACTTAACAAGACACGACATTACTAGATATTTGAGTTCTCTAAAATTCTACTGTATCTAATAGGCACAAGTTTACTAAAAACTTTTGAGTTTTTTTTAAAATTCTATTTAACAGCGCATGACATCGTTAGATCGAGTTCATTAAAATTCTATTTAACGGGATATGGTATTATGAGATCTTTGAGTACTTTAAATTTCTGTTCAATGAGGCACGATATTACTGGATCTTAAGTTCATAAAAATTCTACTTAATGGAATATGACATTACTAGATCTTCGGGTTTCTTTAAAATTCTGCTAAATTGTGGTATAGCATTACTAGATCTTCAGGTTTCTTTAAAATTCTATTTAATAGTTCATGACAATATTAAACCTCGGAGTTTTTTAAATTTCTATTTAACAGGGACCGAATTATTAGATTTGAGTTTCTTTAAAATTCTATCTAACGAGGTATGACACTATTAGATCTTTGGGTTATTTAAATTCTGTTTAACAAGCATGATACTATTCAATCTTTGGGTTCTACAAATTTCTATTTAACTAGGCACGAATATTAGATTTTTGGGTTTTATTAAATATTATTTAATAAAGCACAACATTAAGAATTTAAAATATATAAAATATAAGTATCAAATAGTTATTTGCATTTACAATAAGTAATCATTCTTTGTTTATTGATTAAAAGTAACGGAATCAGCAGTAATATTATAGTAATTATTAATAATAGTAGGTGTTTTATTCTTTTTTAATCTTCTCATCCCGCCTAATGTTGGATTTTTAATAAACGCATTAGAATGTAAAGGTAAATTTGGTCGTATGGTGCTTTTTAAGGGTGTACGAATATCATCAGAAATTGATAATGATGCCATTTTTTGGAACGATGTTGCTTTTTGGAATGATGATGTTTTTTGAAATGATGCTGATTCTGAGAATGATGCTGATTCTTGGAACGATTCTAATTCTTCTAATTCTTGAAATGATTCTGAATCTTGATATGATTCTGAATCTTGAAGCGATTCTGACTCTTGAAGCAATGTTGATGCTGATTCTTGAGACGATGATAGTCGTGATGTTGATGCTGATTCTTTATTCTATAAAAGTGTAAAATAAAAAATTTTTTGTATTTAATTTACCTTATTTAGTGGCAAATTTCTGGCAGTTCCAATTAAAAAAGATAAAGCTTCTTCTTTTTGTTTGTCCGAAGGTCTCGAATATATTCTAAATGAAGATTCACTTTTGTGTCCCGTGATAGCTATAGAAGTAATTAACGGCACACCAGCCTGATAAAGAGAAGTAATCGGAGTTGTGCGACCCGAGTGGTTAACTATGTCACGACCTTGTATCTCAATACCCACAGATTTACAAATACTTTTCATTAAACTGCCACAAGTTTTAATTCCAAGTCTTGCATCATGATACCATTCATTCCGAATTATAGCTGTAATTTAATAATCGATAAAAATTTTTTTTAAAAAATTTAATTCCAATAAAAAAAAAATTAAAGTACCTTTCGAATGATTATTAATTTTTAAATGTAAAAATTCACATGTATTATTTGCTGGTCTACGTTTGATATATAATTTTATGTCATGAACAGGGCCAATTAATCCTTCTGGGTCAGGTGGCACAGGGATAATTAATGAATCCAAGTTACCATCGATCCCACCTTGGTCATTTTTTTGGGAGAATTTTGTAAATTGCAAACCACCGTTTTGAGTAAAGATAAACTGTGACACACGCATTTCACCATGCTCACCACCTCGAGGAGCAAATAACAAACAGCACCACATAAATATACGGTACTGTAGACCTTGTGGATCTTGTGGATGAGAAATAGACATTGCTTCATGCTGAATTTCTTCTCTAGTCAATGGATCATGATGTCGTGCAACTTTTTCTATTTTTTTGAGTTGCTTCATTTTACCATCCAGAGTTTTCCATAAATCCCTAAATTCCTGTTTGCTAGCTAGATTATATTTATTAATATTCAACGGATGATCTAAAAGATACATCGCAAGACAATTAATAGCAAAGATGATGCCGCATATTCATCCCCATTTCTTAATTGACGCACACCACAGACAAACTCGATCATTTCCTGCTCAAGTTGTTGCTTATTTTGAATGTTTTCAATTTGATAACTATAACCAACATTTTCACGCCAGTTATTTAAAATTCGAACCCAATTAACTATCGTTTTTCTTGTATTTTCTGGAACCGTAGAGCTTTTAATGTGTTGTATTTCTTCTCTAGAAGGTTTAAAGTTTCTGGTATTTGTTTTAGATGCTTTTTCCTATTATAAAAAAGATCAGTCTAAATAAACACTCTTGAATATTCTTATTTAATAAACATTCACTTACTTTCGGCATTCTTTACTAATATGTTATAAGCGATACAAGGTAAGCGATATAAGATGAGCGACACAAGATAAAGTAAGTGATACAAGACTAAAAGTGTAAACAAATATATATATATATATACTTTTTTTAATACTGCGTCATTTAGTCTATTTAATACTTAATCAAAATCGTTATCATTGACTTACCTGATCATGTTCATTAAAATTCTCTAAAAATTCAAATGGGTTTTATTAAATAGCAGTTGCGATAGCTTTTTTTAACTTATTGACCGATTTAATTGTCTTGTCATAAATACAGAATTCAAATTCAAAAAAAAATTTTCTTTCGAGTTAATTAAAAAGAAAAATAAATCCGTTATTGGATGCTACGCACCAATAACAATCGCATCTGGCAGCAAATTTTTATGCATTTGCACCTGGGCCCTGAAGGGGCCCAGGTACTCACGCATAAAAATTCGCTGCCAGATGCTTTTTTTATTTGTCATCCAAAATGATCATCCCGTAATTCTGCGGATCACTGTATTATCATTTCTCCTGCCAAATAAAATTGTTATTGGATGCTTCGCATCCAATAACTATATATTATATTTAGTAATAAATACTACATGTAGTAGTAAATGCTACATGTAGTAATAAATACTACATGTAGTAATAAATACTACTTGTGGTAATATTTACTACATGTAGTAATATTTACTACATGTAGTAATATTTACTACATGTAGTAATAAATACTACATGTAGTAATATTTACTATTGTGGTAATAAAAATTATATATAATAATAATTACTACATGTAATAATATTTACTACATGTAGTAAATATTATTACAATTACTACTTTTTGTAGTAAATAATTATTACATTACTATATTCATGATTTGAATTACGACGCCAATCACTAAGTCGGACTGATGGATTATTTTTTTAATTTTATTTTTTACTGGGCATATTGGTAATTCCTGAAATTAAGGTCACCGCCGGATAGATTTATGGAAAATTAAATAGCAAAAATGAAATAATTGGCATAATTGAAACTGAAACATAAATAATAATAATAATAATAATAATAATAATAATTAAATTAAAAAAATAAAAAATTAATAAAAATAAAATAAATAAACCAAAAAAATAACAATATTAAAAATAATAAAAAAATAAAAATAAAAATATAATAAAAAAAATAAAGCATATACAATATTAAAACGAATTTACTAATTATAATAATAATAATAATAATAATAAGGCCACGCAAAGTTGATTTTTCGTTTTGCATTGGGTTTCAAAATTCGGGAACGGAAGGACGGGCGGAATTGTTTTTTAAAATTTACTGAAATAGAATAATGTTCACATTTAAGTTTATACAAGGTTAATTTTTCATTTTGCACAATAATGAATCAAAAAATTGGGCCGGCAGCATATTTTTCCTATCAATCCATCGGGTGACACCAGATGTTATTTTTTCTGTCATCGGACAATTACGGGAAATTAAGGTATCCATCAGGTAATACCGGATGAAAAGAGTGAAAAATAGATGTCAAAAATCGATCAATTGGCACAATTGGGATCTAAAAAAAAAAAATTGAAAAATTGACGGCGGGTAATGCAAAACGAAAAATCAACTTTGCATGGCCTAATAATAATAATAATTTTTTTAAAAAAATTGGATCAGCAAACCATTGTGTTGTGTGTCTTATATGATACTACAGATATATATACCGTAGTTTGATTTACTTGATTTATTTAGTTGATAGACCACCCCACTGTCATCACGAAGTTATTTTTACATAAATATATGTAGAAATTTTATATAAATTATATTTAAAATTATACATAGATCCATAAACCTGATGTAGACTTACGTAGCATAATTTATTCATAAATATAATTTTTAAATAAAATGTATTTAACAGTTATGTACCGAAAATTCAAAATATAAAAATGTGTTAAGTAACCAAATAAGTAAAATGTCAGAGTGAAAATAAAAGTTATAATTAAAGTTAGGGTTAGAATTAGAGTTGGCGTTAGGGATAAAATTACGAGAGGAGCATTTTTAATTAAAAATACAACAGGGGTTATCCTAGTAAAATTTGAGATATTGACTATTTCTTATATAAATATTTATTGGATTTAATTAATTTGTAACCGCGGTTACTGTAACCCATCCAAATATGCCAATCAAATTCTAAGATCAGGTGTAACGTTACATATTTGAAAAAGTCAAAACAAACATTCATTTTGCCAAAAATTGCTTCTAAATCAAAATTTCACATATGAAACTACCTTTCGGTTTCTAACAAAAAAAATTCCTTGCTAAATTTTAATGTAACTAAAGCCCTCTCTAACCTAAAGCCTTACACCAAGCCTCACTTTAACCCTAACCTTAATCGCACAGTTTTATTTTTATAGAAAGTTTGGTTTGATAGTCACGTTACACCTGATCTTAGTATTTACGGTTATAAATTTATTCTGTAACCTACGGTTACAAATCAATTAATCCATATTTATTTAAATTTTATAATATATAAAGGTTACACATAATTATATTTAAATTTCATAATATAAATGGTTACATAATTATATTTAAATTTTATAACAGATAATATATAAAGGTTACATAATTATATATGTAAAATTTATTATATATAACTTTTATATAAATTTTTATCTAAATTTTACGATATATAACATTTATATAAAATTTTTATTTAAATTTTACGATATATAAAAATTATATAATTATAATATATAAAATTTAGTATTAATTGATTTGTAACCGTAGGTTACAGAATAAATTTATAACCGTAAATACTAAGATCAGGTGTAACGTGACTATCAAACCAAACTTTCTATAAAAATAAAACCATGCGATTAAGGTTAGGGTTAGAGTGAGGCTTGGTGTAAGGCTTTGGATTAGAGAGGGCTTTAGTTACATTAAAATTTAGCAAGGAATTTTTTTTGTTAGAAACCGAAAGGTAGTTTCATATGTGAAATTTTTGATTTAGAAGCAATTTTTGGCAAAACGAACGTTTGTTTTGATTTTTCAAATGTGTAACGTTACACCTGATCTTAGAATTTGATTGGCTTGTTGGGATGGGTTACAGTAACCGCGGTTACAAATTAATTAATCCTAAAATTTATTAATATATAAAATTTACGTAAAAAATTTATTTAGGTATTTATAGCATATAAAAGTTACTTATTCATAATACATAAAATAACATTTAAATAAGTCTTTTTTATAAATTAATTTTATGTAAGTTTAAATAGATTTTACATAAATTCTATATTAAATAATTTATAAAATTAACCTATATAATTCTTATATTATAATTCTTATATAGTAGTCTATATAATATTTATGTAAAGTTGTAGATCTATGTAGATTTTATAAAAAAACAACTTGCTACATGTAGTGCATGTAGCAAGTTACGGTTACGGTTTGAATGCCAAATGGTCTATGAAATCAAAATAACCATGTCGATAGTTAAAAGTTTTGATATCTATCTCTACGACTATAATAATACGTATAATAATACGTATTATATATGTAATTTATAATCACTGATGTAATAAAATTTTTCGTGAAATCATTGTCTCTTAACGAAAGCTTTTTCTACAATGAATGTAAACCGATGTTACTATCAATCGGGAGAGCATCAGACAACAAACCAATATAGTCTCAGGATAGTAAACTTAATTGATATATTAAACTTAATTGAGGTTTGATTTCAATTCGTGGTCACAATCTATGAGCGACACTTGTCATCGAGATGAAACTCAAGATTTATATTCATGATAAATGCGCATTAAGACAAGCAATTTATTAATGGGGGACTATTTGTGAGAAATCTTTATAAGGAGAAGGGTACAAAGGGCATGGGAGACTAACATTTATATGCATGTGTAAGTATCATTGAAGAAACATCGTGAGATCTTTCTGTCTTCCGACCACCAGAACTTAACCTATCCGAAATAAGGTAATTATAATTAATCGAATAAATGACTAAATCTGGTAATTAATAATAGTATTGACAACCATATTAGGAAACTTTAAAAGGCTAACGAAAAATAAATCTCAATCATGATTGACTAATTTTGGGGTCGGTCAATATGAAGATAATTCGGTTCTAACCAATTATTTGAATTAAACTATAATATCAATCAACTTTTTACATGTCAGTTTTCTACTTTTCAATAATTATCAAAACCGCTTTAAGAACGAAATGAAATGATAATCAAATAACTTATCCGAATAAGAAAAATTGTTTATCTAAGACGAGACAAACTGGATTCTGTGTTTTACATTGTCCCCCCCCCCCTCCCTCATAGTAAAAAAATTTAGATATACATAGGGCTACGGGATATTTCGTAAAAATTTATGCAGTCACGGAACAATTTGGCAAAATGTAAAAGACAGAATCCGGTTGGTCACCCTAATCAAGCCTAAAAAAAGACGTCGTGGTGGACCTAAACAAGACCTAGTTTGAGGTTATTTTAATATCGCAGGCATTGTCAAGTTTGTATGGAATAATGGAAAGTCACATGAGAAGGTATAGAGATAACGTTTGACGATAAGTTGCATATTATATTTACAATGTATACTTTGTTATTGTATTTTTTTTTTTAAACATTTACGATATGCTGTATATAAAAATATTTATAATGAGTTGCGGCAAGTTACGATATATATAAAATATTACGATAATTATATCATCATGTACGCAAGTTATAGAATGTCGTAATTTAGAAGCATAAAATTATAACTAGTTGTAACTCAAGTTTCGTCTGCATCATTAGTCATGAGATAAAAGTCGTCATGTTTGATAAGGCAGAAAAAATTCGCGATCGGGTGATTTCTGATCATAAAACTATACAAATTAAATATATTACTGTATTAAGTTTATTGCCTTGTTAGATCAAATTGAAAGTTGTACAAAAGGTGTAGCGTGAGAAATATTGATTAATCAGATCCAAAATTTTCCTAATAGTTTATCCCTATATATAATTTATGCATACAATGCATGTGAAAATCTGCTGTTACATGTAAATCAATGAGTTCCAGGTATCGTAGAATCTCTGATTAAAAATACTAGAATTAGTATAAGCTCGCGGATATCGAAAGCTATAAACTAATAAACCTAATTATATGGAACAGTTTTAGGTAGTATTGGCTTATCGAAAACGCATCACTAAAATTATTACATTAGTACGTTAAAAAAAAAAAATTAAGTAATTAATAATTGGAAAGTGGCGTGATGAATGGAATAATTGATGATGCATAATTGGAAAATCTGATGCATAAAAAAAAAAAAATCTGATTTGCAAATCATATCGGTAACTTGATAAGTAGATAACTATTTAGATAAGATTAGATAAGTATGTACTGTACGTACTGTACCTAGTTGAAATTAATTATTTACGAGTATACAGTAAAGTATGCAGGTATAAATAATGTATTTTCTTTTTATTGCGTGTAAGTACTATACGTACTACATTCGAAATATTTTTCCGTACTGATGCCTAAAAATAACATTTTTTTTCTACTATCGTTATCGTTATGGTTTTTTTTTTATTACGAAACGATTAGTCACTATGCATAGCCTATAACGAAAATCTCCGATTCAATTCCGGCATAATTTTAAATGCCGGAATTTTCCGTTAAATTGAAAAAATTCATTTCAGAAAAGACGCTAAAAGAAGGCTAATTACATCACTCCGCAGAAATTTTTACTTGATAATTTAGTCATCGAAAATTTTTTCACACCAGTTTTTAAAAAATATATAAAGGTAAAAAAATATCTAAAATGGTTCAATAAAAAAATATCTAAAATGGTTCAATAAAAAATTTCCTTTATTTTAATTTTTTTTTTTTTTTTGCTTTGATAATTTATAATCAAAAAAATGTTATCGATCTTTTTCAATAAAATTCTTGGCGATTTATTCGCCTTATTAACTCTAATAATATTTATTTATATTTTTAATTTTTATTTCAAATACTTTAAACGTCCCAACCCTCTCCCTGGTCCTTTTCCACTTCCGTTTATTGGTGCACTTTATACTAAACGAGGACATTTATCAGATACAAAAGCTTGGATGAAATGGCTTAATGAATCTTATGGTGATTTATTTGAATTATACATTGCAAATAATCGTGTAATCCACATTTGCAAAGCGGAATATGTGGAAAAGTTTTTTATATATTCATCAAAAGATAACAAGTTCCCACATAGATTTGGTCATTCTGAAGGACTTAAAGAGTTGGGAAATAATGATATTGGATTATTAGCAAATGCAAATCTTGAAGGTTGGAAGTCTAGTAGACTTTTTTTTAATTCAATGTTTCTTCCTAGTCATTCCGAAAGAGCTTATGATGCGGCGAATAAGTTATGGAAAGAAATGGAAAGTAATTGGTTATCTAATTACAATAATTCAAAAAATGTTCTTGAAATCGATATGAGCGATTGGATCCGTAGATTTGGTGCTTCCATGATATTCGATTTAAATTTGGGTATCAAAATGCCCTTAATGCAAGACAATAAAAAATTATTTAGCATGCTTGACATGTTTATGGCCTCTTTTGAATGGTTTATTGTTCACCCTTATTGGATGAGGCATTATGTGCCACCCATTCGTGCCCATACAAAAAGGCTCTTAAAGAATAGGGACGATTTATTTGCTTTTATTTTGAAGATTATCAGAGAACGAAGAAAAGAAATTGAAAATTCGTTGATTAGTAAAGATGGAAATGCTGAAAAAATGAAAGACATGCTTTCGATGATGATCATGTCTAATACATCTCACATTGTCGATAATCTAACCGATGATTTAAATCCAGAGTTAAAACGATCAATGACTGAACGTGAAATTCTTGGAAATGTATTGGATTCAGTATTTGGTGGAACTGCTACGGTAATATACTATATGTGTTTAAATATTAACTATAATTAACTATCATCAGTCAGCACTATATAATAGCATCTAATTTATTAAATTTGTAGGCGACAAGTATGTTTATTCATATTGTTCATATGTTAACGAAAAATCCGAATGTAGTGAATCGATTTCGTCAAGAACTTGATTCGGTATTTGGTGAAGATCATGAACGTCCAATCACAGCCCACGATCTTTCAAAGCTTAAATATTGTGATGCAATAATCAATGAAGTCGTTAGACTTAATCATGTACTTAAATTGAGTGCACGAGTAAGCACTGAACGCGAAGAAGTTGCAGGATATACGTGGCCCGCGGGTTCTGCATTTCATATAAATTTCGAGAGAATACATCTTAACAAATCTCATTGGAAAGATCCAGAAGTGTTTAATCCTGATAGATTTATGAACAATGACAACGTAACAAAAAATTCTTTGATTCAATTTGGAGGTGGTACTCGAATGTGTAAGTATTTTTAAATATAACCGGTTTTATGATTCTTATTAATTACGTAAATCTTTATCATCTAATCTATTAATTTATTAATATCATATCTATTAATTTATAATATCTATTAATTTATATGGTTTAATAGGCCCTGGACGAAAATATGCGACGATTATGCTTAAAGGAATGATGACAATGTTATATAGAAAATACGAAGTTGAGTTAGTGTGTGAGGAAGATATAGTATATCATAGGGATTATCTTTTCGCTTTTTATAACAATTTTATTACAAAACTCTCACCTATACATAAACAAATTTCTTAAAATTTATATACGTTGAGTTATCTGAAAAATCTTGTTTTCTTTTTAAGTATAATATCTTATTTTTTTCGATACATATCATCTGAAAAATCTTGTTTTCTTTTTAAGTACAATATCTTTTTTTCAATACATATTGTTCGAAAAGTATTATTTCAAACAATGTAATGTCTGTTAAAATTCTAAAATTGCTAGGTTAGGCATCACGAAATAATTTTTATATAAAATAAATAAACTATTCAGATTAATTTAAATATTTCCATAGCAACATTAAATCCAAATTTTTTTTTCTAATTTCCTACTTATTTCTGAAATACATTAATTTTGAAATACTCCAATACATTTGCGGATGGTCAGAATGTCATAAAGTGGGATTTTATTTATTGTTTTTTGTGACATTTAAACCTACGAGCCGATATCTTAATCCTAAACTAACCGGATTGTCAATAAAAGCCAATAAAGTGAGAAAGTCTGCATTATTGCAAGATCATGTGTGTTATGCCAAAAGTATTTTTTTTTTGTTTTTAAGCAAGCATAATATATGTATTAAATTTATATTAAGTTTTTCATGGGTACAAGAAGTATTTATAATAATCTGAGAAATATAGATCTCTTTAGTTTTTGGTTTCGTTATTCATCTTATGGTCAATGGTGTGAATAATTGATTGCAATTATCATAAATTATACTACAAGTGTAATACAAACCAATGTATAATTGCAATTAATTGCAATAATTCCAATGACTTTTAAACCGTTTTATAATTGTAACCAACTTTGTATACATTGTGAAAGAATAAAGGTCTTATGCTTCATTCGCGCATTGTAATTAAATTTATCAGAGTTTACTGTAGAAAAAGTAATATTTGCAATACACTATTGGTAAATTGCTTAAAAATTTTCATGACTTTGCATTCAAAATGGATCATTAAATTTGTATAATCCGACTCTTTTTTTTTTGGGCTGTAGATTGTGACCGTGCATAAAGTACACTGATACTTCTATTATTTATAGGTTTAAATAAAAGTTTCTATGTTGCGCTTGTTCGAAACTGTCGTGCTCGTTGAAACCAGATTAAAAATAAAGAGACTTAGCATATGCGCGGATTTATGGAATTGGGCCTTTTTTTAGAGCCCCATATTTAATAAATCAAATAGTAATCAGCCGATTTTTTTTTTTGAACCCCAAAAATTTTAAATAGTTAAAATTCTACAAAACAAAAATTTATACATATACAAGCACGTC
>QKWP01001681.1:64887-106373 GCA_003550325.1 Gigaspora rosea | reverse complement strand
CCCCTAGTGATAGAACTATTGACCAATCAAATTTAAAAAAACTCAAAACGTCTTTGACCTAAAAATAAGCTACCCCACAATTAACAAAAGTCGCTACATAGTAAAGTCTAAATTTTACTAAGTAAATCGAAAATAATCGATTAAGTAAACTTATTTAGCAGATCATAATACACTTTCACAAAATTTTCATATGTATTAGAGAATTTTTTATTAATTGACATTTGATTTTTACGTTCGACGAAAAAATTAAAATTTTTTAAAAAAATATATTCGACGAACGTAAAAGTTAAAAGTTAAATAATAAAATGTTCTCAAAAACTTATGAAAATTTTGTGATAAGTGTATTTTGATCTGCTGAATAAGGTTACTTAATCGATTTTTTCTATTTACTTAGTAAAATTTAGACTTTACTATGTAGTAACGTATGTCAATTGTGGGGCGAATATATTTTTTTAAAAAATTTTAATTTTTCCGTCGAACGTAAAAATCAAATGTCAATTAACAAAAAATTCTCTAATGCTTATGAAAATTTTGTGATAAGTGTATTTTGACCTGCTGAATAAGGTTACTTAATCGATTTTTTTCGATTTGCTTAGTAAAATTTAGACTTTACTATGTAGCAACGTTTATCAATTGTGGGGCGAATATATTTTTTTAAAAAATTTTAATTTTTCCGTCGAACATAAAAATCAAAAGTCAATTAATAAAAAATTCTCTAATGCTTATGAAAATTTTATAATAAGTGTATTTTTATCTGCTGAATAAAGTTACATAATCGATTTTTTTAGATTTGCTTAGTAAAATTTAGACTTTACTATGTAGCAACTATCTGCGATTAACTAAAAATCGATTTTCTTCAATATGATTGGCTATTTATTCTATATATATATATAGGACGTGATATTTGGGGACCCCCCACCCCCCTAAAAAATTACGTGATTTTCTGCACTTCCCTTAAAGAAATAATATATATATTGTTTTCTGCATAGTGTTTGATCCAGCTTTGTGCTTTTTTTATAAAGAATAAGCCTTTAATGTTATGCATTATGAAGTTGACCCTTTCTTTAAAGTTGAATTCATAATAAGGTTGAGAATTGTCACTTGTTTCTGTATTGTTAGGCATATTAGGGACAATAGTGGATCATGAGTACTACATTGTGCACTCATTGTTTGGGGATGTAGTTGTCAACAATGTCCCATTTTGACTCTGGTAGCACAAGAACATCAATGAATGAGTTTGAAGATTTTTAAATTCAAAGAATTGATATAATAGTATAACTACGGGCATAATGTTCTTATATTTGGTAATCAGTAGTTGTATGTTTTTCCTCTTATCTGTATGTACTAAGAATTCCTTTGCCTCTTCAATTTTTGTCAGGAGAACAGGTTTTTCTTTTATTATAGTGTTCTTTATATCAATCCAGTGATCTGAAATTTTATAAAAAAAAAATAGTGTGATCAGAGTAACCTTGCTATCTCTACAAGTATCTTCTGACTTCAAATAGACCAGATAATGTTGATATAAGAAATTGTATTCGGGTTATTAAGTAGATTTGGTTTGTTAGTAGGGTTAGCTATTATGTAGATTTGCAAAAGTAATATATTGAATCTATATTTCCTTTGAATTTCTGCAATAAAAGTTTTTGCAATTAATATATCTGTAATTGGGAAGGAGTATTTTGCTCCTGTTTGAACCTTCTTTAGATCAACAGGTAATTTTTGTTTCTGTTTAAAGTAATTTTTTGGGATATATCTAAAGCTATAGTGCTTATATAGTTTGTCAATGTAATATTTAAACTCTATATTATTTTTGGGATTATATGAGAAGAAGTAATAAACTACAGAATTGAGTTCCTGTGAAGTAGTTGGTAAGTATTCTTTAGATTCTGGAAGTATAAAATAGATTAGTAGTATTCTTTTACTATATAGTAGATTTGTAATTTATGTTAATATTCAAAGAGGTTAGCCAATTCTGTAGGTTTTCTGATAGGGAATAAGTTTCTAACATCTTAGTACAAGTCTGCCAGATCATTAGAAAGCAGCATTTGTGGAATATCAAAAAAAGACTCTAGTAGTAAGTTGAAGCAATATACTTTGTTTAATGCAAGGACAATTGCACTTGTGTATTTCCTTTTTTTAGTAGGCAAGAGAAATAGTAGTGCATTTTGAATTGGTTCTGTGATGCCTTCTGGTTCTTCTAGGAGGGGCAATAGTAGCTTGCTATGTATTTTATAGAGGCAACTTCTTGTTTCTTCAAGGTTAATTCTATTTTAACTTGTGCTAGGTTGAGACAATAAAAAATGTGATGAGTGCATTCTTGTAGTGCAGTTAAAAGAAAGTCTAAATTAAGTAAAAAATCTAGTACAAGCTTCATCCTCAATTTTTTATTAATTTGGTCTTGATTCATTTTATTGATAAATTTTATCTCCTAAATCTTTAAATACAATTTCGTATAGTGAGTAGTATTTCTGTTGGTATTGTGGAGTATCTTTTTTATTATGTGAAAATAATTAAAAGAAGGTAGTATCTAGGTATTTTATTTTTTGGTTGATTATATAAGGGATATTAAAGCTTGCAAATAGGGTCTGCAGTTTGTATTTGAGAAACCTTTTCAGGTCTTCATTTTGTAAAAGGCAGATATAATTCAGTTGTAGGACCATAATTTATTATTAAAGTTTTCTTGTTTTAGTTTTGCCTTAGGAGCTTCCAAAAATTAGCTAATTTTTTTTTACTATGAGCCCACCTTACCCCTACTCCACCCACCTTCTCCTGATACCCCAATCAGCCAATCAGATTTTACAATTATTAAAAAATTAGATATAATATTTAATAGTAAATAATTTTTGATTTACTGGACCAATTTCAATGATTTAACTACCAAAATGATCCTCTCGATGAGAGGATTCTAGCAAGCCCAAAATTATTAAAATCTAAATACTGGATCCTAAGATTGGAATAGATTTTGTTTACTATAAAAGTTTTATAATTGGGGGGCATCAATAAAAACCAGACAAATTGTTTCTAAGTAAATTTTTTTTAAACTTTAGATTAAACTATCTCAGCAACTTCTAAACCAATCTTGATAAAAATTTTTTTATTTTAATTTTATGTAATTATAGAATTAAAATAAAAAAATTTTTATCAAGATTGGTTTAATAGTTGTTAAGATATTTTAATCTAAAGTTTTAAAAAAAATTACTAAAAATGATTTGCCTGGTTTCTATTGACGCCCCTCATCTATTAAAAAATTATAAACCATTTATAGTAATACAAATTTATTCCAATCTCTGGATTCTGTAATTGGATTTTTATAATTTGATTTTGGGCTTGCTAGAATCTTTTCATTGAGCTGATCATTTTGATAGTTAAATCATCGAAAATGGCCTAGTTAGTGTTCTTCACGGGCCGGGTTTTAGCAAAAACCTAAAGTCGAACCGGAAAACTGGTCTGGGTCCAAGTATAAACCCATACCCAAATATTTGATATCTGACCTGAACCGGAACTGGTATAAGTATACCTTACTCATGTAAAAAAAAACCTTTAAGCAAAATGCATACCCAGTCACAGGTTAGTTAATGATTTGTGTTACTAAAGAACCTGTAACAGAAGAACCTGGATAGAATAAAGCCCTCTCGGCAAATAATTTATAACCAACAAAAGCCAAACTCAGATTTTGTTAAATAATAATAATAATAATAATAATAAATATTTTCATGTATTCGTCTTTGGTCTGTAGTATATATATTGTAACATAAAATTCTAACAGGTTGTCAAGTATCATACGTACGTACGAAAACAATTAATTTGTTTTTTAACTCTAATATTTTGAAAAAAAATAAAAAAATTAGTGAAGTAATCAGCATGTAATTTGTGCTATAAAAACTTTTCCTTGTGCATATATGCTGTAAAAAATTTTGCCTCATGCAATTTTACCATTAACATTCAGATTGTCATAAAGAAAAAAATAATTTTTTTATAAATCAGGTCGGTCTGAGTACTATCCAGTGTTTAAAATAGCATAGTAAAAATCCGGATCCACCGGTATTTTGATAAAATTTTGAGCAAAAAAACGGTTTTTAATATATAAAAACATGATTTTTTTGCTTTGCACCGGTAAATTTCAAATCCTATTTTAAACACTGGTACTATCGGTCCAAATCTCTCTCATGATCCGACCCGATCGGGTTCAAAAAATCGTGGTTCAGAACCGACCCGCAAGGCCGGGTCTGGGTCAGGTTCGGGACTTCAGTTCAAATATGAGAAACACTAGGCCTAGTGGATCAAAAGTTATTAACAATTAAAAATTAATTTTCAATTGTTAATAACTTTTGATCTACTGGGCCAATTTCAGTAATTTAATTACCAAAATGATCCTCTCAATTTCAAGATTCTAGCAAGCCCAAAATCAATAAGATCAGAATAGATTTGTGTTACTATAGAAGTTTTATAATTTATTAAAAGAATTATAAACCATTTATAGTAACATAAATAAATTTATTTTGATCTCTGGATTCTGTGATTGGATTTTTACGATTTTGGGCTTGCTAAAATCCTTTCATTGAGTTGATTATTTTGGTGTTGAATCATTGAAATTGGGCCAGTAGATCAAAAGTTATTAAAAATTAAAAATTAATTTTCAATTGTTAATAACTTTTGATCTACTACTACCAAAATGATCAGCTCAATAAGAGGATTCTAGCAAGCCCAAAATTATAAAAATCCAATTACAGGATCCAGAGATTTGAATAAATTTGTATTACTATAAATGGTTTATAATTTTTTAATATATTATAAACAACTCTTTCTGACGATCACTTGTACAAATTGCCGAACAAAAGAAAAACAAAAAATTTTTTAGTTAAAGATGAAGCAGCTGGTACTAATATTGGTTTTTATAAAGGTCAACCTTTTTCTATTCTCGGGGGACTCCTTTATATATTCGACATGCAAGCCAGAAGCATCAGTTGTGCAAGATAACTAGCAGTAGGTGCTCTTGGTACAAGAAATTCTGGTGGAAGTTTTCTTTCGTCGACGAAGATATTTCAGCTTGGCTAGGTGGTAAACGAAAAAATGAGTTTTTCAACACTCTTTCTAAGGTTTTTTGGTTACAAGAACATTTTCAACCGTATACCTGCTACCATATTCTCGCTTGACGCAGTTTTTCTGGAATTTTTGACGAAAAGTAGGAAATCTGGCATACTCCCTCCAAAAGATCAGCATTGTTGTTCCTATCCTAATTGGGAAGAGAGCATGCAAAGTGGTAAACAGAAACGGACGTGTAATGAGACATGACACAGTGGAGTAGGCAGATCTGCAGAATTAAATTCCAGAATGTTCTTTATTTCTTTTATGTACATATAGTACTTTGGCGAGGCGTTTTCTTGCGCAGTACTATATAATTTTTATTATTAGTGTTAGATTTTCTTTTATGTTTTGAGTTTTCTTTTGTTTTTTTTATGCCACTTAGTGGCATTACGCTATCATGTACTGCAGCTTTTTGCCTCTTTCTTTTTCTTTCTATTTGTTTCATTTTGATCTTATTGGGTTTTTCGTTTAGGGTTTGAAGCTTTTCCCCTTTATATTTTTTCCCTTTTATTTCTTGTTATGTTTTTTTTTCTAGTAGATTACCTCTACTCAGGAAACTAAGAGAAGGAGGTTCAAAAAGTAGGCAGTCGTGATAAGGCATTCCGATTCAAACTAAGTTTGGAACAGTGCGGCAGGTTGCATCTAAGAATTCGTCAAAATGAGCGAAATGTTGGATGATATCAGACTTAGTATTTAAATAAGTACTTGTTTTTGGTTGCAAATTCAATAATTTTAAATAAAAGTGCTGGTGAGGCTGCCTAAGTTCAAAAAAAAATATATATATTATAAAACTTTTATAGTAACATATATCTATTCTGATCTTAGGATCTAGTAATTAGGGGACATCCAGAAATAACGTTATACAAGAGAAGGGAGGGGTCTGACAAAATATAACGTTTTTTCTTTTAAGTAGGGAAGGGTCAAAAAATATAATGCAATTTTTTTAGAAAAAATCGTCTAAAAACTGATCCAGTGGTCTAAATTTAATGATTTTGGTACCATTCGATTCGTCTTAGTGCGAGGATTCGAGTGGTACCAATTTCATTTTATTTGGATTACTGGGTCAAAAGTTATTGGCCAAATACTATTGGTTATTATGTTTTCTTATAAAATAACTATAAAATTAATAGGTTTTTGTGAATACCTCTTGATCCAGTGGTCCAAATGAAATGATTTTGGTATAATTGGATTTGTCTCACTGAAACGAATCGAATAGTACCTAAATCATCCAAATTGGATCACTGTGTCACAATATATTCAAGTTTTTGTAAAATTTTATATATATTTTGAAAAATTTTTTATATAGTAGAGGGGTCAAGCGCTACTATGAGGGGGTACATAATGTTATTTATGGATGCCCTCTTAGATTTTAATGATTTTGGCTTGCTAGAATTCTCTCATTAAGAGGATCATTTTGGTAGTTAAATTATTACATTTGATTCAGTAAATTAAAAGTTATTAATTATTAAATATTGTTAATAAATCTATAATTTTGATTAAAAATAATTTGTAACTTTGGCCAGAATTATAAAATTTTGGCCGGAATTATACCTGATACTTTAGCTAACTCACCTACCCCCTTTAAAATCAGCTGATTTCTAGAAGCCCCCAAGCTACAAGCATTGTATTGTACCAGTCTACTTTAGATTTTTCAGTATTTCGAGATTTGGGTCTATTTGACATAAATATCATACTGTATATCTTCTTCTAAACTGGACCATATTAGAAGTCATTGTATTTGAAACTGTGTTCATTTTGTCTTCAGTTTGTGTAGATTGGGTAGATATTATCAGAAGACTCAAGCCAGTGATAGGACCCCAAATAATACATATAGAGGTTATATTGGCTTTAATATAAACTTTTTGTAAATTTTAAAAATATATTTTTTCAAAAAAAAATTTTTCTTCAAAAAATTTTTTTTCAAAAAATCTTGTAAAAAAGTACCAAAATTTTAATATAACCTTTATATGTATTATTCAGGGTCCTCTAGAGATTAGTTTTTGCATTGATTTTCATAGTTATTATTGGTTGTTGGTGATAAATTGGATGTATTTTGATAGCCTTGTTCAGGATCTTTATAGTAGCCAGTTCTGGAATTCTCATAGTTGTTTTGATTTGGTCAAATGATATTATATTGGATTTTGACAGGGTCAAGCAGATTCCTCTACAATTTGTTGTATGGTGACAAGTGTTGATATTTGTTGCTATTGTTATAGAAGTTTTTACTTTTTTTAGTAGAAAAAAGTCAGCTTATTGTAATATATTTGCCTGTACGCTAGCTTGAATTGATTTGAGAATATCCTGTGGGTTATGTAATATATCTATAGCAGGCTCAATATAGTATTTGCTACCAGATATAGCAGCGAGTAGGACTTTGAAAGCTTCTGGTATGGAAGATATTTTTGAGTGATTCCTTTTAGTTATAGTTTCTATTTAATTAAACTAGTGGACCTTGTTCTGTTTTCAGCCTAGCAGACCAGTTTTAATTAGAAGAACTTTCTTTACTCAAATAAATTTTGTGTTTGTATTGCAATTTTTTGTTTTGATAATTAGTACTGGAAAGAGTTTTTTTACAATTACATTAATTTTTGAGACAATTTATTAAAAAACTTATAAAAACTTCTATATAATTACACTCTTTTATAATTACCAATTTTCTTAATACAAACTGTGTGATTATAGAGCAGGAAGTCTGTATTTACTTATCTCTATCCACTATTATTAATAAACTTCAGGGATTTTTAACAAAAAGACACCTTGGAATAGCCCTCTTGTTAAATTAATAAACTGTCTATTATTCATTGTTGTTGCTCATTAAACTGCTACAGAGAAGTGTATAGTTTTTTACAGACATAAAAGAAACTATACTTCTCTCTTGCACACCACTTCACACCTATAGGAAAGGGATCTTAGGAGCCATGTGATTGTTCTTTATCAGATTTAAAAGAAGGTATCCAGCACTGTAATATTATTATTAAGTTTATTATTAATTGGCCATGTGCTAACTAAGAAGCAATTTAAGTCTATTCATTTTGATTGGCATTTAACAGAATTAGTACCTAAAATCTTAAGTATTGTTTATATTATAACAAATTAGAGATAGTATAATTGCTATATTTAAAAAATTTTTGTTAAATTTTTTATATTTTACCAAATTATAATATATTTTTATTAGTGATTAATTCCTATATTGTAGTGCAAGTTTATTTGTTAGTTAATATACAGGTTGATCCAACCACTTTCACCTGGGTTGGTATAATTGCAACCAGTGATGGTAAATGACCTGGTCATTTGCAAATTTTTCAAATGACCTCAAATGACCTTGAAATGACTAGTCATTAACGGTCGAAATGACTTGTGGCCAAATGACCATGGTTATTTAGAAATGACGAGGTCATTTGAGGGTCATTTAGTCATTGGTCCACGGACCCTATTTGTTTTTTCCGACAAATCAAAATCCCGACAAGTTAGCCTTATTAGATTAGGGTTAAGGTTAGTTCCGGGCAATTTTTGTATGAATTTTATTGTTCGGGAAGTGGTTGTCAGAAAAATGATAGAGACCCATTGGGCCATCGTGCATATAGAGTTATCCCATATCTAATATTTTTTACATAGATTGATCTACTTTAACTGCATAACGATAATGCATATGTATAGGTTTCGAAGTAAGCTAAGTTCTAGGAATTGTAAATAACTCGATCATTTGATCGAAATTTAAATGACTCCAAGCTATTAAAGCATGACAAGATCATTTTGGTTATTAAGTTCATTTAAGTCATTGGCATATGAAATAATTTTATTGGTCGAATTGCTCATATAAAAAGTTATCAAACTTTATTACTTTCCTTATTGATAATCTTAGCTATATATTAAAGTCCCAAATTTTACTGTCAATTAATATTTGTCTTAAGTAAGGTGTTCGAAATATGCAATTTATTATTTCGAACAACCTTATTTAAGACATAAATATTAATTGACTTATAGATAAAATTATTGATTGTTTTAATTTTGTTTGGCGGCCAATTCTGATTGGCTAAAGAGCATTGGAATATTAACTAACATATGTTAAATGACCTAGGTCATTTGAGACCCAATGACTAGTTATTTATCATTTGAGCCATTTGGGTCATTTCAGGTCATTTACCATCACTGATTGCAACCCAATATCCAACCTACCCATGAGTGATCCAAGTTGTGCCTATTCAAATCCAACCTCTATGTATAACATTAGAAAAATTCAAACTAAATAGTTGCCTTGTTGAAAATTGCTTGTTTTTCAAAATTAGTATAAAATCACTTTTAGTATTCTAATAAAAAGTTTTCTTTAAGTAATTTTGCTATTAAAGCTTCTCTGATATTTACTTTAGTATAGACCCTAACTTAAATGAACTATAAAAATTTTTTGATTATTATGTGAACAGAAAATCTCACCTGGTCTCACCTTAACATTTTTTTAAAAAAAAAAAATCTCACCTGCTTCTGGTGAGAAACGTAAACTGTTGGACCAGTTAAAAGACTGATCCTTATTCAGGATCGATCCGTTCCTATTTTTATAACTCAAAATTTTACTAGGGTAACCCCTCGTGTTACTGACAAAAAAATGCTTCTCTCGTGATTTTATAATCTAATCCTAACATAACTAATTCTCAGGACATTAGGCCATCCATAGTATTTATAACTAATTTGTTTTATTACAGTATATGTATTTTTTAAGTTAATAATATATAAAAATTTTAACACCAATTTTTTTATGTTAGAATTAATAATTAAGATTAGGATTAACGTTTGAGGGACTTAGAATCGCATTTATTAATTGAGATAATATGATATATACATAGTGTAAAACACCATAAATGCGTTTTAAAAAGTCTTAAAAAATATATGGGCTCTTTCCCAGCAAAGCTATACTTAAAATATATAAGTGCAGCCAAGAGAAAAAGACCGTGATTTTAAGTATAATAGATTTTGATATACTCGAAAAAGTCTGAACGGCCTTTTTCCCTTGGCAACAATCATACAAACTATATATAAGCATGATTTTGCTGTAAAAAAGTTCATATTGTAAAAACAAATATCTGAGTAAATAAATTGTGATACTTTATTAAATTAAAAGCTTTTCTTTTATAATTTTGTAAAAATTGAATAACTAACTTTTACATCTTCTATTTTATAGGATTATCGCGCATGATAAAATTGCAATCACGCGATCATCCTTCTGAGATAGACGATCATAAGAATCAACCTCGTATGAACATTATAACGATCCTAATAAACGATCATGGCTGTGTATGTGACATATGCACGTGAAAATAACTACTCATTAATTAAGTATGATGCGAATCATCTATAGACATCATTTTTTTCAAAAAATAACTGGTCTTATAGATCTTATACAAAATTGTAATACAAAATGTTGCTTTTATGAGAGTAACAATTTTGGAATCTTTTGGATGATTCACACCACAATCGTTCTAGCGCTATGATAAATCAAGAAGTCTTATAATCAGGTATTCTTTCCATTCAAAATTATGACATATCAGTTTTTTATAATTTACAGAAAGTTCTTATCGTTATTAAATGAGAAATTTGATTTTGAAAATAAAACAAAACTAGATTTATTCGAAAATTCACTACGTAATAACAATGATAATTTACCTAGAGTCAAACAATATAAATACTTATGCAGAATGAAAATAATATGTACTTGATTTATCGTAACAATACCATACAAAAATAACATAGTAAAGTTTTTTACTAAAAATCAACCAACCAATAAAACTTGATCTAAAACTTCGCTAGCGCAACCCCTTAACCAATTTTCTATATAAGAGTTGCGACTCTGCGAGTTTATGTGACATTGTTAGCGGTAAATAGACAATTATAGAACTCATATGATCAATATGAGAAATTATGGGACATCGTTTTACCATTCAAGTTGCATATGTACAATATTCCATGATCAATCGGAAAGAAGCTGGTCACGAAAAGTAAATAAAATAACTTTTTAGTGTTATTTAATGAAGAAATATTTTACTTTTATATTGATGATTTTTTATGTTAGCATTCGGAAAAAAACTTTCGTCACACGAACTCGACTCGTTAATCAGACAGAAACGGTACAACAACGACAATCAGACATAATGAATGAAACCGACTCATTATGCGGGGACACTTTATAATTAAATGCGAATAATTACCACATATATACAACATATATACATATACGCACATACGTACGTTGACCAAATTAACATTTTAATATTAAATTACTGTACGTTAACCAACCGAGAACGTGATACGAACAAGTTTTGATAGATAAATACCCCAATAATTTTTCATACCCTTTTTTTTTTTTTATCGTTAAAAAATTTTAAATAATTGTTATTATAATATTATTATTTATTTATTTTTATTTTTATTTTTTTTTTAATAACAAATTCATGTCTCGAGAAGGATTTTGGCCGATAACCAGTTCTGTGGACTGGTGTGAAAATAACTATGTACATTCACATTATATTGCAGAGTATGTATGCTATAAATTATTTATCTTGATTACTTTTATATAATACCTAATAATAATTATTATTATTATTGTTCATAGATTCTGGAATTCTGTATCAAGCATCGCCATGATAATACTTGGTGAAGTGGGTGCGAGAATAAATCCTTGTCATAGCTTTCGATTTAAACTCGCATTCAGATTAATTTCTATTGTTGGAGCTGGAAGTTTTTTATTTCATGGAACTCTTACAAGTCAAATGCAAGCACTTGATGAGGTAATATATTTAAATATATATATATTTTTTATAATATATTTATATTTATTTATTGTGTTGATTCATAAATTCTTTCAAAATATCTTTATCCAATTTATTATAAATTAGGTTCCAATGGTTTGGACAGCCATAACACTATTAGATCCTTTAATGGAGATCAATTTTGGTCGTCAAGGAAAATGGCTTCATATCGCACAAGTACTTTGCGCAATAATTTGTACACTCGCAGTAACGATAGCGAAAGGCACATTACAATTCATTTTTTTTCATCTTTCATTTGGATTATTAGAAATCGCTTTATTAATTTTAATGGGTCGTATATATATTAAGAAAAAAGCATCTCATCCTGCAGTAAAACATCTTTTCGAACAAGGAGTAAAGATTTATGCAATGGGAGTTGCAGTTTGGTTGATAGACATGCATTTTTGTGATTATATGAATGGATCTTTTTTACCATTTAATCCTCAATTTCATGCCCTTTGGCACATTTTAGCTAGTACTGGATTATATTTTTTGGTTACATTGATCCTGTATAATTGGCATTATGAGAAGGGAACTAAATGTAGGATTGAATATAGATACGGTGGTCTTGTACCTGTTGTTGTAAAAGATTATAAAAATTGAAACTCATTAATAATTAATTTTATTTAAAAATTCTTTATAATAATTTAATAATAATTTTATCATGGTACATATTTCGTTTTTCAAAATCTAATCTTCTTCAAAGTTTATTATCTTTGAAGTACAAAAAGTTTTATTTATGCATGATGTAAAATTGTACTCATAATTACCAAAACTAAACAATGGACGTGTAACTAAAGATCATCCTTTCGTTACTGTCGGTATACGGATATTCAGATACCCGATCATACGGTACATGTATTAATTAAGTTCTAACGAATACTAGGCATTTATATTTGCCGCCAAAATTCCAAAACTATTATAGTGTGGATTTGTCTACGTCTAAATTCCAAATTTTCGCAAAATTAAATATCCTAAAAAAACTTTATTTAAACAAACGGTATATATATCTACTACGTATATATTATACTATTGATTATATATTTTGATTTAAATGGCAATTGTTTTTTGGGGGTTTGGGATTTGTCCAAATTTTGCCAGCCCAGCAAGTATAATTGTATTACCAATTTTAAAGGTTAAACCGTCCTAAGAGAAAACTCATTAACTAAATTAGTCAAGAACTCGTCCCGTATCATAATTTTCTAAACAAACATAACAAAGTTGATATTCTTGTCGACAAGAAGCGCCAAGAGTCATCATTAATATCAAGAAAGTTGAAGTTTAGAAACAGGCCAAAAAGATTGTGTAAATTACTTATGACAATCAAAGCTTTGAAATTACCAAATATACAAAAATTTTGTAAAAACTCCTCAAACTTGAAAATGCCTAAGTAATAATATTTAAATTCTCTTGTTAAACTTTTAACTACGTATAGAAAAATAATAGTGTTACGTAAAAAGATCCCATAATAGCAATCCCACAAATAAATAAATAAAATTCTTCTGCGCCATAAATCTTATCGTTACATGCGTTATGCTTTAACCCAATTTGTTTCTAAATGTACAATAACGATAAGGGTCACTCTAAATAACGCATATTAAAAATTCCTTTGATTTTACACCAATATTTGATAAAAAGTTTTGTGAATTGTTTTGGTTTGCAACCTAAGGAACATTTAAAGTAAAAAAAAAAAAAATACAAAAAATTAACTTGATTTAACGTGGCTTGCATATTAAATTGTTATTAATAATGATACTCTTATCCCTAATTTATATTTGATAATGCGGGTTTGATTCTTACACAAGGAATTATGTATCGAGTTTATTTAAAACTATATCAAATACAATTATTAATACAATATACAATTACAGTATAACCTGTCAAAATTGATAACCTGTTAAAACTGATAACAAAATAGTGGTAGAAAGTTTACAAATGTAAGAAGAATTGTGAACTGGTAATACGACAGGGATATCAAACGGAACGGAGGATATTCCTTTGACCGTTGCATGCATCTGTAGGTATTGTGACATGTTTAGTACAGTATCAAAGGTAAGGTCAGATGTATAACGCTAAATGCATATTACATCATAATGATGAATGAATATTTACACGAAAGCCTTAATTGTTTTATTGCTAACGCTTACAATATAGGCCTCTTCCATGCAGCTAAAAATAAAAATAAAAATAAATTAATGCTTGTCAGATGTCAGATATCAGCTGATATCGCAGAATGACTAAATTTCTCGGGAGGGAAGGGTGAGCAAACTGATCTCAGTTAATATCTAACACGTCCATAAGATATTTAGGATGAATTTAAGTATAAAAGTATAGTATAACTTTATAGTTTTAATTAATAAAAGTTGACATAAATGAATATTGATAAAAAATTTGGGCAGGATTTATTCGAGCTATTAGTCTCAGACACCGAATGCTCGGGTAAAGCTCTATTTTTTGATATGTCGATAATTAAGACTTTTTTTTGTCTTTTCACTTTTCTATTACAGTATAACCTCTTAAAATCGATCTGATAAAAAAAATTAGTCTATCAGGTCTGTTTCTGTTTTTGTTGTATAAATCTAATAATAATTTATAATGCTTTCAAATCCGATAACCCCTCTCAGTACTAATACAAAATCTGTCCACCATGCATACCAGTTTTGAAAAGTTATACTATCAATGTGGAATCAAGTTGGTAATACTTGTAAAAGAAAGGTTGATAACAAGGAAATAATAGGTATATTTTGTATAAGGAGTATATGAACGATGATGAAATAATTCGATTTGATATAAAAGTAGTTGCTGTCCTAGAGTTTAAGGCAACAAAGTCGAGGTTATCTCGTAAGACAGAAGGAAATTATCTATTAGCATAACCGAATCTTCATTATTGTCATTATATGGTCCGAGAAACTTTTTTTTCATGGATTGAATCTTCAATTCTATTTGTTAGCACACGCGCAGATTTAATTTTAAAATAAAAATAGTATAGATTTTTTTCCATTATTTTGTTTACTTAATTTTAAAATATTGAAAGATATAGATAGGTCTTTATAAGCTGTTACTAGAGCAATTCGTATTTAGGCTGCAAGCATTAGAACAATATCAAATAATGTATGGCTCAAATGACCAGTCATTGATCATTTCACGGCTCAAATGACTTAAGAACTCTGGTTAATTGATTATCTAATAACTTTTAGCCAATCATAATTGATTATTGTTCTAGATGCTATCCAATAAATAATATTATTACGCGTGATAAATGGCTTTATTCGATAAATGTGGTATTTGTATTTTGGCTAAATAACTAAGTCATTTACCATAACCTGTTGTAAAGCGACAATCCCAATTGATATCATATCAGGTATAAAGTGATTAAAAAAAACACTAGACAAAAGATAATGTATTTACTTTTTTTAAAAAAAAAAGTTCGTGAATAATAATTTACCGATTACAAAATTACATAATTCATTTTCGAATTTATAAATGTCATGTCAAATGACATAATGACCAAATGACCCGGCCATTTCAGCATTTGGAAATGACCGTAGTCATTTGGTCACAATCATTTCCAAATGACCCAAAATTTGAATGACCTCAAATGACCGGTCATTTTGAGGTCATTTGAGGTCATTTGAAAATTTGGCAAATGACCAGGTCATTTACCATCCCTGCCATTTATTTATTATTACCATGTGATTTTGAATGAGATTGAAAAAAATCACATTTATTAAAAATAGAAGAAACGTATAGATAAATATACAGTAAATGTTATAACGTTAAGAATATAATTAAGATTTTCAATTAATTTTGGTCATGAAATTATGACGTTGATGAAATGCTTCACGAGCTCACCATTAATGGAGGGGTGCCGGTCAAAATTCCGACAAATAGAATCCCGACAGGTCATAATCCCGACAAAAAAATCCAGACAGTAAAAATCCCGACAATCCAAAATCATTAAGTTGATTTAAGTTAGGTTAGGGTTAGGGTGAGTGCTTAGGTTAGGGTTAGGGTGAGCACTTAGATTAAGGTTTTATTTAAGGATTTTATAGTAAAATTGCTCAAGAAAAGCTTTTTTTTTATTGTCGGGATTTTTATTGTCTGTCGGGATTTTGTTTGACCCAAACCCAAAGGGAGGTTGTTGTTGATTCATTCGGCTTTATATTCGGGTTTTTTATAATAAGCTGGATCTATCACTAAATTCAAGTTTTTTTGGAGGTGTTTTTTTTTTTTAAAACCGATTTCTTGATTGTTTTAAGTGTTAAATGTTCATGATAAGATATATTGTTAACTTCTACTAACATCAATATACAGTACCTCTGTCTTCGGTTAACGGTGCGATCGACATTCTACAACGATAAGTATATTAGAACAAGGTGAAGCCTGAGTTGCGAAACAGTGAAGTCCGCTTTGTAGATCGGGTTAGGGTGAAATCCGCGTTTTATTACCGTATCCTATCATGAATAAGCACCCTCTTTTTTGAAATTTTAAATTCAAATATCTTGACAATTATCTAATCAAATTTAATAAAAAATTTTTAACCTAAAGGTTGATTAGATAGTTGTCAAGTGCTTACTCATGATAGGTTATGTTTTTAATGTGATGATCATAGCAGATTTCACCCTGTCGTAAAATATTAGTTCGTTATAAGATAACCTACGATATAAATTGTTCCTTAACATGCCAACCTGGCTATTATTAAATAAACTTTTCGAAAATTTTTATATAGCTATTATATCATACATAAATAAATTTAATTCGGATAAAATCACTAAGTAGAAACCTAAAGTTAATAAAAATATATGTGTTTTATGTTTCATAATTATATAGTTCTTTGCCGACAATAAAAAATCATTCATTTTTCGCAATTAATAGAGCCGATTTAAAGATTTTATCATCATTAGAACCGGAAAGACTGTCTTTATTATCTTTTATTAGAAGCTAAAGAGTACTAAAGTGTATTTACTTATAGGATTATGCTCTATGAATGTCTGAATATTTCAGATTTTCTTAGTTTGTATATTAAGTACACTCGAAATAAACCCAAAAATTTTTTTCATGTCCAAAGCTGTTCCTTAACAGTTAACTATTAACTATAACATTAGTAGTCAAGAATAAATATAAGTGGCTAAGAAAGTCATGAAAAAAAACAATAACAAATTAAGGTTCGATACATGCTAAAAATAAATAATTTAAGCGTTATATAATAATAAATAAAATATTTATAATAATTTTTAAGAACCATCAGCGCACATACTAATAGCTTAAGGACCTAAATTTCTTTTTAAAAAAAAATAGAATCTAATTTTGGAGTAGAATTCGAATTTATTGGCCAAACTACAGTTTAAATCTATTTAAAGCAAAATTAAGTATTTTTTCTTTTGATCCTGTTTTATTTTACGCCTTAATGCTTCTAACTTTAAAAGAAACTTAAAATTACCTGTTTGCGATAATTTATTGTTAGAGAAATGAATTTCCCTGATAGCCTTTGTTTGCATGCACTTATAGATTACTGTATAAAAATTCCAAACACTTTATTAAATATTATTTGCCATTTTTATCATTAAAGTCGGAGAACAACTTACTAGCAGATTAAACCAAATAATATTCAATTAATAAAATTTTATTGTTAATAGAATTTATAGCCACAAATAGATTTACTTAATATATTTAATATCGTTTACATTTTAGAAAATTAACCTATTTTCTCGTTACTTTTCTTCATAACACTGATACATTACTTAGTAGCGATATATTTTCTATTATTTTTTTTTATTAGGATACTTTGTTTCAGCAAAAAAAAAGCTTACTTGTCCTAGTCACCACGTAGAGGTGTATCCTATAACTAGGGAAAATGTCTTGACAAAGAACTCACAAAACTCAAGTGAGTTGGAAATTTTATCGTCCCTCGAAAAACAAGAACTGATTAGATAACCCCTGCCACTTGTCAGTTTGTTGCTTTAAAGTTTTAAAGTTCATGTTGACGAAACGTGACCCACTCGAAAGGAACATGAGAAAAAAAAATAAATGTTTTGACAAAGAACTCACGAAAACTTAAGTAAGCTGGGAATTTTATCAAACCTCAGTTTTTCGAGCAAGAACTGATTAGATAACCCTGCCGCTTGTCAGTTTTGTGCTCTGATGTTCATGTTGTCAAAACGTGATCCACTCGAAAGGAACACAAGAAAAAAATAAAATCATTAAAAATCGAAAGTATCCCAAACGTTCTTTGAAACAGTCGGGATCAGAGATGGCACCGAAACCTTTTTTGGCGATTCCGAAAGTTTCAGGTTTCGGATTATAGCTTCCGAAACCTTATGCGAAACTCGAAACCTCAACCGAAACCCGAAACCTCAACCGAAACCCCGAAACCTCAACTGAAACCCCGAAACTGCCAAAATATCAATAATTTATTTGTTTATTCTCTCCAAAGTTGCCTTTTGTGCCAAATCCGAAAGGTTCAGGCTTCGGATTATAACTTCCGAAACCTTATCCAAAACTCGAAACCTCACCCAACACCCAAAACCTCATTCGAAACCCGAAACCTCACCTGAACACCAAAAACTACCCAAACTTCCATTTATTGCGTTAATGTATTATATATCTCTTTCAAATGCTATTTATCTCTTCAATATACATTAATCGCATTGATGTATGTTATACATCTTATTAAAGAATACAATAAAATTTGAATATCCAGCAATATTTGGACTGAAATGCATCCAACAATTTATTGCATGAGTGCAGTCCTTTTTGTTGTTATGATTCACAAAGTAGGTATAATTTCGGAGTTTATATTCTGACAATCAAGGTTGCTTTTGCAAGCATCAGTTTTTTTTATTTACTACATAAAAACTGGATACAATATCAAGTAATAATAAGTAATTAGTACGTGCATATCTACTCATGATAGAATTAATAAGTTACCGCAGAATTAGGGCTAGTGCATATCTGCAATTGCATAATATGCAATTGCATAATTTGCATATCTGTGCTGATATCGCATAATTAATAGCGCATAATCTGCGCCTAAAAAAAAACGTGTATATAGCAATTAACCAAAAATAAGAATGCACCATAAAAATTCTTGAAATGTAGAACGAAGCTTCTGCATATAAAAACATCCTTGATAATAACTGGTATTCGTTTTCTGAAACATCTATTGAAGCATTAAACTTTATGTACTTCAATAGTAATATAGAAAAATAATTACCTTGGCAAAAATGCAATTTAAAAGACAAATGGGAAGAACCTATATTATTACCACCTTCACCTACATGAATATTAATGATTACATTGAAGAATTTCAGGTTGAATATGTAATCGAATATTTTATTTTTTATACAAAAATTAAAAACTCAATTAGAATTTTTCTTTTTTTATTAAAAAAATACATAAATAAATATATATATACGATTTTTTTATTTTAATTAGCTACATATGTACTTACGTTCGATAATAATAATTTTCAAGTGTATAAACCTTTATTTCAGAATTCTGGTCACATATAAGTCGCTACATATTTCTGCATATTTCTACTTTGTTTGCATATTTTGCCGCATATTTTTAAAAATTTATTGCATAATTTCGCATAAATAGACAGGTAGCGCATACATAATTTGGGGTTGGTTGCCGCATAAAATGGTGAGCCCTACGCAGAATTAAATCAATTGTTGGTATCAAAAGTCATCAAATACTTATCGATTCATCATTGGCAATTTTTTCTATTACCCTAGAATTTTGAAATCAGTTGTAATAACGGTATGATATTAAAAATAAAGTTGACCAGCTTTAAAAAAGACCCGAACAAACCGAGGCAGTAAAAAAAACATAATTAAAAAATGATCTATATAATGTTATAATTTATTCAAAAATAATTTTACATTTTGGGTTCATTAAAAATACATCAACTTTACAATAAATTTTAAAGGCTTCAATATTATATTTTTGAGTTTTGATTATAGATTGGGTTTTGGATTATAGTTTCGGGTTTCAGAGTTTCGTTTTTTTTAAAAAATCCGAAACTAATTTCCCTTCCGAAACTAGTTTCGGGTAGGTTTCATTTCGACGCCATGTTTGGTCGGGATTAAGAAAACATTAAAATATTCTCAAAAAACTACAACTTTTCTACTACAAACTATACAATTGTAATAAAAAATGTATAGTATCAACAAAAGAAAAAAAGTGTAGTATCAAAAAAAAAAGTAGTATCGAAAAAAAAAGAAGTCGAAGAAACAAATAATAAAGAAAATAAATAATCAAAGAAATAAATAATAAAAGAAATAAATACATAATAAAAGAAATAAATAATAAAAGAAATAAATAATAAAGGGAAGAAATAGATAAATGAAATTAGTGAATATATATAACAGATAAACGCGTTCGCGCATATTGAGAATAACAAAAATAAACAAAAAAGATCGTCCAATCACATTCTTCAATTGGCTCCAATGTAGGGCTGTCCATTTTATGCGGCAACAAACCCCAAATTATGTATGCGATACCTGTCTATTTATGCGAAATTATGTAATAAATTTTTAAAAATATGCGACAAAATATGCGAACGAAGTAGAAATATGCAGAAATATGTGACAAAAAAAAATCGGATATATATTTTATTTATGTATTTTTTTTTTAATTAAAAAAAAAGCTAATTGAATTTTTGAATAAAAAAAAAAGTTCAATTACATATTCAACTTGAAATTCTTTGATGTAATCGTTAATATTATTTTTAAGCTATTCTTCTGTATTACTATTGAAGTACATAAAGTTTAATGCTTCAATAGATGTTTCAGAAAGTGAATGCCGGTTATCATCAAGGATGTTTTTATATGCGGAAAAACTTCGTTCTACATCCACACCTGATACTGGAAGCCAAATATAATCTAAGGCTAGTTTTGATAAGTCGGGTAAGATTTGAAATTTTTCTCTCCAGTAATCATCTAAATCAAAATTTTCATAATCAGAAAAATCTTCATTTAATCCACAATAAATTCCCCACTCTTGAATAATTTGATTGCTTGGTGATTTAAATTCCCGAATTTCTGAATATAAATAAATATTTTGACGATGTTGTTGAACATGAATATACCGTGGATCAAAGCATTGAATTGCTTTAAATAAAGGCAATGCAGGATGTCTATCGATATGCTTTTTAAACTTATTAAATGCCAACTGATATGCCTCGCGAAACATAGTAACATAAACCTCCATATCAAGATGATTATCCTCGAATTTAGATTTTATTTCTTCACTAATAGGAGGTTCGATTATACCTGATTGTAACGAGGCTTCAAGATGTGTTAATCGTTGTGCTACAAATGGAGCAACAGGTTTTTTTCTAATTTCGAAAAATTCAAGATCCTCTACAAGACTAAAATAGAATAAGACTAAATTTCTTTTTTTTTTTTTATAAACAAAACTGGATTACTTACCGCTTTGCATTAAATGATATAAACATAGATAGAACTTCAAAAAGAAAAGTATTTGTATAGTTATTGAAAATTGTTGCTAATTCTTGAATCGCATAACTTTCATTATTAACCTGTTCTTCTTCAAGATAAAATAAATGCAATTGGTTAATATTTTGATTGATCCAAAAGACAAACCTAAACCAAGAATTCCAGCGTGTTTTAACAGGTAATGGTGGTAAAGTAATTTGATTATTTATATTATTACTATCATTATCTGTTAAAGATAAATCTGAATTAAAATTTGATTTTAAAAAGCATATCCAGCGCCTTTTACGGGCCGGACAATGAACAAATGATGCTTTAATATTTTTAACAACATTAGCTAAAAATTGGAAATTTTTATAATGAACCCATGTTTCTCCTACTAAATTTAAAATATGGGCTAAACAACGATTATGTTTTAATTGTGGAACTAAAGGAGATATAATTTGAAATGCTTATAGCATATATGCTGCATTATCGGAAATAAAAAAAATAAGATTATCGAATGAAATATTATAAAATTGCAAAGTTTTTATGACTAATTGAGCAATAGAAGCACTATCCACGGTAGTAATAAATTCTGTTTTAGCAAGTTTAGTTTGGTTATTAAAACTAAACAAAATATTAACAACTGCTCTGTTGCATGCATCCGTAGTTTCATCTACAGTAATAGAAATTCGTTTATCTTTTAAAAGACTTTGTAATTTTAATACTTCAGTATCAAATACTTTTGGTAAATATTTAATACGAAGTTGTTTTGAACTTGTAATAGCGCCACCTAAAAAAAATTAATAGAATTATCTGTTATTAATTTTTAATAATGAATAGAATATATTAATAAATAAAGTAATTACCGTTTTTACAATATTCTAAAAAAAAATTTTTAAGCTTATCGACTTTATGTAATGGAATATCGGCATTAGTAAATGCATTTACTAAAGCAAAGTTAATAAGCTCACGATCATTTAAATTAATGCGAGCTGTATCAAGAGTTGTTTGGCGATTTAATTTTAATTTTTCAGCTTTAGCGACATTACTCTTATGTTTATCGGATTTTAAATGATTGTCTACTGTTGATTTTCTTGTATGGTCTACAACATGCTGACAAAATTCGCAAAACAATTTTTGACCATCAACATAAAAATTTTTTTTATATTCAGGATGTTCAACTCTACGTTCAGTAGCAGAAACCATTTTTAAGATTTACTAAACTCAAGAAAAAAAGGTTCCTTTTATTTATTTTTCATCTTTTAATTATTTTACAATGAAATATCAAGAAAGTTCTTGGGCGTTTTACTAAACATTAAGGTGTATTTCATACAATTTTATTTCAGCTTATTCACGCATCTATCTTTCTTTAGATAACTAACTTTAACTACCATAGATTCTCGAAATAACAGGCATGGGCGTTATTTCAAAAATCATGCCTTCTAAAACCAAATAAGTGATTTCGAAATAACACCCATGTACTTCCTAAAATAACCACTTTATAATCGTTATATTCAAAGAATTTTAATATTTTTGGTTAATTGCTATATACACGTTTTTTCTAGATTTATGCGCAGATTATGCGCTATTAATTATGCGATATCAGCCCTGATATGCAAATTATGCAATTGCATATGCTATGCAATAAATGTTAAGTTTATGCGCATATTATGCAATTGCAGATATGCACCAGCCCTACTCCAATGGCGTAATATGACTATGACATGAATAAAACTGTGTGGCAACTCTCAATGACACTATCCTACCTTTCATTTCAAGACTGAAAAGATTGAAATCATACAAGAACCACACAATCTTAGTCCTTGGATACAATAATAAATTCGTAGATCGTTATTGGATAAAATGTCAATCTCACGAGATTCAGAAAGTTTTTCAAGGTATTTACCAACATTCGGATTTGCCGTAACGATGATAGGATCATCATTGATCAATTAAATGAAAGTCAAAAACAGGAAGTTTCTCTATTCTGCTCGTGATAACTGTGAAAATTTCTTCATGGGAATTTTTTTTTATTGGTTCGAAGTTAAATCGCGAAGTACCAGTGATTGACTTTAATATATGGAATTGCCTTATAAAAATATACATCACAAACATATTTACTAATTATGTTATATTTTGGGACTTTATTTTGGGATTTTATTTCGAGACCATATCAGATATATACTAGTTTTAAGATTTTGAATTTCATAGCCCCTATGAACATTATTTAGCGTTTATACTGTATTTATGATTCTAATAGATACCAATAAAATTAGGGAATTTTTTTTTATAGTATATGTTGTACAATTCGTAAATAATAATGCAGCTAGTTAAATGTTCTCTTTGCAATTTTCTAAGATTTTACTGTTAAATAAGTTATGTATTCAGCTGCGTAGCATGTTCTTAATATTCATATGTTAATTCAAGGTAGCTCTAAATACTTGAAATGAAATTCCCATGCCTAAAATTTTCTAGTAAGATTTCAAGAAAAGAATTAAAATATTTCTAATCCAATTTTTTGAGCTGTTCATATATGTTACTGATAAAGTCGTTGAAAGTTAATTATTAACTTGTTGATCGAATATTAAATGCATAAATAGTTTTATGAGACAGATCTCGTTAATAAAGAAGTTTATTTAATATTATACTTTCAGACAACTAAAGGTTAACGATTAACTATATAATAAATCATGATTAAACATTGTGTATAAAGTTATAAAAAATCGGTTATTTTCATTGCCATAATTAGATAATTATATAATTCGTTAAAGTGTAAAATCTTTGATCCTAAAAGACAAAAGATCTTGTAGATCTTGAAGTCATCTTATAACATACAGCAGAGCTTACCCGAAAGGCGAGAATATTGTGTGATACTTAAAATTTTAGCGAAACTTTAAATACTAATTTATGCACGTTCAAATTTGACCATTATCTCGGAAATCCCAACAGGAACTCCTGACTTTAAAATACAAGATATATACGATCGAAACATGAAGTTAAATGAAAAAAAAAACTAATCATAAAAAAAAAAAAAAAAAAAAACTTGAGAATAAAATCAAACCTCTTCATCATAATCTGCCCAATCTTCTTTCAACGTTAAATTAATATCGTCAAAAATCGTTTTGCTTTCAGCACCTCTAGCTTTAAAGCCAGTCTAAGAAAATAAAATATGGTTATGTATTGTAAGTAGTAATAATAAACACGTAACTGCTTAAACACAATTACCCTCGGATCAAAATCCACAAATTCCAATCCCCTGCACTCAATAATTGCTATCTGAGAGAATTGTCCGCTATTTTCAATGGTATATGGTTTAATAGATGTATTATCAAATTCTATAATATATAAATACACATATATTAATTTTCAATGGGTTCCCATCTTCACGTTAAAATATGCACATAACTCACGTGCAGAAGCTTCGCGTTTACAAAATTTACAACGCATTACAAAATTTGCGCTTCCTCGCGAACCAGTTATATCGTTGCTGGCCTTTGTAAATGTATAAATTCAATTAAGTATCGTATGTAAACTTTAGTAATTTTAAACTTTAGGTAATTTTATAATATGAACACTTACAAGTTGATTAACGCCAACCCAATTCTCATTTATCTCGTTACAATTATTACACTTTACCTATACATAAATGTGTGATCGATAACTCTAAATTATACTATTCTGTGAAATATTGCCTTGGATATATAATAGAACCTTAAAGTGCCATTCATATGCTTCGTTGCTCGGTCCAACGTCTGTAACATTTTCAAGTTCAGCCTTAAAATAAAGTGCAAGTTTCTACAAGAAAAAGTGGAATTCCGCAAAATGCATAAAACCGTTTGAAAGATAGAAAGTAAATAGGATAATGTTAAAAAAAACATACCACCATATTAAGGAAAGAGGTAAGTTCTGGCGAGCACAGCTAAAGTTCTGTTAAATATGCAATATGTCGATCCCAATTTCTTGGCCAGGAAGGAACAGGGGGACCGTTCTCAGTTACACAAACTGCAGATCACTTACGAAAAGCTCCGATAAGTACACCAACTGTACAGGTAGGACCGTCCATGTTACACAGATTATCCAATTGATAAAAAAAATTTTTTTATACGTTTTACAATACTTTTTTCGGAAGTTCGGGTAACCTAACTCCATAGTAAAGAGGAAAAAGTTCACTAAGCAAACTTGAAGATTTCGCTCTGCCCTACAACATATTCGCTGAATCCATCTGAATCCACCAACTTTCATAGTACGATTTTTTTGCCAAAATTATAAAAAATGTAATAAACTTCAAGCCACTACCTTATCAAAATTTCGTTTGTTGTGCAAAAAAAAAGGTTAAAAACATTTAGCACGACAATTTAGCAAAGGTAATGTGAGTAAAGAACATTATATGTATAATTTTTGTTGTGTATATTATATAAAAGTATTCAAAAAAATGATATAAAATTATACATAGATAATAGTTTGTATAGCTAATTAATTTCAAATTGTTGTTATTTTAGGTTATAAAACTTAGATGCGAAGAGAAACTTAAATGTATTGTTTGTATACCAACGTAGAAAGATTTTTTTAATGGAATAGTGGTGTGTAATAAGAGATTGTACAAGATATTTGGATTCTAAATTCGATATATAGTTGAATATTTAAGATAATGTATAAGAAAAACTATGACGATTTCGTCAATGCTGATAGTAGATTAGTTAACAAATTATCTAAATTAATAAAGACGTGTATTATTTATGTTGTAAAAACATTTGGTAGTATTTTCTTAGACTTTAAATATGAGTTTTAATTGAAATTTTTTAGCTTTCGCTTCGATTCATTAAATTTTGATCTTTTAAAATTTACGATTTTGATTGGATGATCAACACGTGACATGTTTTCATCTTTGGATCTGTAGATTTTGATTGGCCATGATCTGCGGTCCTGAGTCATCCATGGGTTTCCATATTTGGGACGGTCCTACCTCGACACCAACTGCAGATCACTTACGAAAAGCTCCGATAAGTGATGACCAATCAAATCAATCAAATCATTAATTTTAAAAATTGATTAAAAATTGCAAAAAAGTAAAAAAAATAATATTAACGAGAAAGAATATTTAAAATTTAAAATTTAAATTAGTACTCTGAGACGTAAACATGCTTTTTTTTTATTAATTCGTTTATATATAGCTAAATCAACTAATTTTAATTATATGCTATAATAAAATTCTTATAATTTTGATATAACCAACTTATATCTAATCTAAAACCCATCTATTTTGCATGATTTCTATACTACAACTATTGCTATTAGCAAAGATATTAATACTATTAGGGGCATCCAAAAATCAGCTGATTTCAGGGGATAGGTGTAGAGATAGGCAAAATACAAAATTTTCATTTTAGCATGCACATGCGCATGCATTTTTGCATGCATGCATGCATAGTTTGATCAAAGTTATGCTTTAATTTCTTAATACTAGCTAGAATTAATTGCATGCATGCATGCAGTCATGCACATGGTGGCCATCTCTAGGTGGGTGGGTCAGCTGAAGTATTAGGTATAATTCCGTCAAAATTTTATAATTCTGGCAAAGGTTACAAAATATTTTTTGACCAAATTATAGATTTAATAACAATATTTAATAATTAATAACTTTTAATTTACACAGGGCGAGGTGGTCTCCCCTCTTCTGTGGCGAATATATTTTGACCCACTCTTATACTGTCTGCAACAGTTAGAACTTGGTGCAAAATTGATAGTAGATTGGCCATCTGATCCTATCTATAATAAAAAAGAACATAAAGTAATTACGGTCACAGGTATATCGTATACAGATAATATAGTTCTACTGGCAAAGTCCCAAGACAAACTTCAAAAAATTGTTCAAACTGCAGAGGGTTAAATGGAATCTCTCTTAACTCGAAAAAGACTAAGTTAGTTACATTTAATGTGGAGGATACTGATGCAGGCAGAAGAATCTTTCTCCAAAAAAAAAAAGTTATATCTATGCAAAAGAAGATAACGAGGCTACACGGTAATTTGGAGTTTGGATCACTTCAAAAAAGGTGAGGAAAAAATGTAAAGCAAAACTTAAGAAAGAAACCTCAGATCTCACAAATTTAATTAGAAGAAAAGAAATTTCTGTCGAACAGGCAAAATATATAAGCAACAAAACCTTGCTCCCTCGTTTGGAATATCGATTGAACATACATTTACTGTCGAAAAAGGAATGCAATAAAATACAAAGTTCTATATTACAGGTTATCAAGTGGAAAGCTGGTTCTAAAAAAACAATAGCCCATGTATACCTTTACAATGAACTAATAATAGGTGTGAAATCTCTTTGGCAGAGATATTTAGAACACATGATTTCAAAGTGGTTCATAAGACTTGTGATGGCTTATGCTAAGATGACTTATGCTGAGATCTGGGGTTTCTATTTAAATCTATAATATCTACTAAAATCCACATATACTCTTTTATTAATAACCCTAACCCTAAACTCTAACCAAACTATAAAAAACAAACACTCCTGAAAAATCCTTCTAAAATTTTATAATTTCATAATAAAATAATTTAAATTCTCAGCATAAACTATCTTAGCATAAGCTGTTACAAGACTTAATAGCACGAGTTTAGCAGCAGATGTCATGATGTTAAGGCTAAGGAGAGCACAATTGGATCTTATCTCAGCAGACCCTATATGGCAACTAAATGAGGAGGAGTTATTAGAAGTAGGCTAGAACCACAACTTGAATGCCGCTATCCTTGCTAAAACCAAGAAACTAGATATCAATATAAGAAGTAGTCTAATAGAGGAGAATTGAAAAATTCTGGCCAACTGGGATAAGAAGACAGAGATCAAAAGGATCCTAAAAGAAGATAACTAGAGAGGAGATATAAAAAGTTTGAAAGGACTTGAAATATGGTCAACAGAACAAATAACAACACATAAAAGTTTCTCCTTACTATTTTGGCAACAGATAAAAAAACTAAGAAACCTTAGGCCCAAGGGACGAATTCCAAATTGGTTTAAAAAATTGGAAGAGATCATTATTTTAGATAAGGCTATGAGAAAAGTGAAACCTCGATACCAAGTCACAAGCTCGAGTTGCAAACTAATTCAAAAAGAACATATACTAATTTCGGAAAAAAAACAAAAAAAGATTGGGTGTTAGGGTATTCGGACGAAACTAATAGACCTTTTACAGGCAAAATAGAAAACAAAACTCAGACCCTCTATTAGAAATCTCAAAATGGGAAGAAGACGAAAAAGAAACAGAGTGGAAGCCAAAAGCAATATAAAAAAGATGAGAATTAGATAGAAAGAACCATGTAAAAATATAAAAATTGATAAAAGAAAAGTAGAGAACATAGACAAATGTGTAAAACGCAGTACAGATGGCTGGGACCTCTTAATGAAAAAAAGAAACTTCAGAAGGTCATGTGCTCTAGAAAGGCGGCTTCAATACAACCTTCTGAATTCCAAGTCCAGGACGCTATAAAAATTGAGAGCTGGAAAAAAAAAATATTCACAAAGTGATCAGTAGTATACAAACAAAAAAGGAATTATTAGACATTCTAAAAAAAATGCAAAAGAAAAGGAGATTTCATTTTACACAGATGCTCACTCGGAGGAGAATTAACAGATAGATGCAGTGATGGATATAGTATAGTTCAGATAGATAGCAATAACAAAATAGTAAATGAGGTAAAAGGAAAAATAGAGTGATGGTTCTTATCTACTAGATCAGAATTGGTAGCTATTTTAATAGCCCTGCTGATTTCATCTCTTGAATGTAAGATGAAAATTTTTATAGATTGTCAAGCGTTGATACAGGTAGTAAGAAACCTAGAAATAAGGCAAAACCACCGCAATTGGTTCAAGACGAAGAATATAGGCATCATAGAAAAAATAAAGGAAAACATTGAGATAAAAAGACTAGAAATTAAGATGATCAAAGTAAAGGCCCATTTGGGAGACCTGCTGAATGAAAGAGCGGATATTCTAGCCAAAGAAGGAAGAAGTGATATAGAAACCACAAACCTCTCAGAAGAAGGTTCAATATTGAGAGTTTTTCAACCTATATGGAACAATTAAAGTATTGAAGTTCCTATAAGGAGCTTTATAAAAGAATGTATCAATACATACTATAAAGCAGAATAGACATTCTTAAGATACAAACAAGACAGTCTTTACAAAAAACGTACTCAAGACAAGAATTTAAAAACGTTCAGGAGATTTTGGCGTCTTACAAAAAAATCAAGGCTCTTACCAAAAAAGACCATAGAAGATGGATCTTTAGAATCAAGGCAGTGAACTGACTTCTTCTCTTTACTTAAAAGAAAAAGAGATTGTGCAAACCTGTACCTAGTTATAACTTGCTTTAGAGAAGAACTTCAAACACCTTAGAGGAGTGACAAAAATCAGGTGATTTTTTAGGGGAGAAAGGGGTAAAAAAAGTTGAAATTATATATAAAAACCTGACTATATATATATTAAGAAAGAGAGAGAGAGGTAGGCCTCTGATAAAAAATAATTAGGTGATTAATGACACAGCCCTTACTAACTACAAAGTTAATATCCCAGTTTGGAACAAAAAGGAGAAAGAGATCATCAAGAAAATCTGGTCGTCTTTTAATCAGAAGGAAAAATCTTTAATAAGCCCATACCAACTCTAAAAAATCCTCTTTGAACAGAATAAATGCGATATTGAAAGAAGAGAAAAATTGGCAAGAAGCATTCTTCCATTAAAGCTTTGCACAACCCTAGAGCAGTTCAATATTAGAAAAAAACCAATTTCTAATATACTAGTTCTTTGGTTAAACAAATGGAGGTTCATGTTCTAGGAAGACATATGGAGAAAAAGGTATAAAAGAATCGTCGAGTGGGAAAGGAACACAGATATTACCACTAGACAAAAGAAAAAGACATTAAATAGAGAAAAATCTGATGTAGCAAATAGAAAAGGAAAGAAAAGCAGAAAAAAAATGAGAATTATCCAGAAAAAAGGTGCAGGAATAATTCCAAAAAAGGAAGACAAAAGCGTGAAAAAACAAAAGAGAAAAAAGATTGAGAGGAATATAAACATATAGTTATTAAAGAGTTAGATCATTGGATATACACATGTTTAAAGTGTTAGTGGAACCCCTTAGATAGATCATGGCCAGCTGTAGAACCATGTCTGGGACCTGACTAATATAGGCATAAGCTTAGTTAGTTAGTAAGATGAATTCTACTTTGGCAGGTTGTACACAGGTAGTATTATACGTTTTGGCTGACCAAAGCCTTTTTTGGCTTGTCCATGTCCAAAATTGTCCAAATGTTCAAGATTGTCCAAAGCTTGTCCAGGCTTTAATAATTAATAAATTTATATAAAAAATATATAACTATATATTTTTTTAGGTACTAAACACATTCCAGTTAAAATTAAAATAGGTTATCTTAATAAAATTTTAAGTAATTTTACTTTATTTAATTGTTCAAAATTGTTCAAAATTGTCTAAATCATTGTCCAAAGCTGTCTCGTACTTGTCCCATGACAATACTGCACACAGGTACCCATGGTAACCAGGTGAACCATACTTTAATTGTAAGATACGAATTATCGGAATAGGGTCAACATTTGTATATGTAACTATATTCTTTGAAATAAAGTATGATATGATTGACAAAAAAAAAAAAATAAAAATAACTTTTAATTTACTGGATCAAATTTAATGATTTAACTACCAAAATGATCCTTTCAATGAAAAAATTCTAGCAAGCAATATCTTTAAAATCTAATCACTAGATCCTAAGATCAGAGTAGTGTTATAGTAGGACCCCGGACAATTATATTTGATTTGGTATATATTAAATGAGGTAAATTTTTAAAAAATTTTTTAAATGGTAATATGTAAAAAACAAGTTTTTTGGGAAAATGTGGGGGATAAAATGAGGTAAATAAAAAAATAGTGATAGGATTTTTTATAGGTAAATTTTTACTATTATTAAGGTAGTATATATAATTGAGGTAAATTATTATATAAGGCGAAGAATCGTGTGGCTGTTCTACTTTTCGATTACATGATATCCTATCACTTCACACAAAATAGAAAATACTATATTGAATCTTATGATTGGTAAATAGCATGACGGAACAGATGGATGTTGTTATACCTAATATAGAAAGATATTAGATATCTTTTTTTTTATTATTTTCTTGTATTACGAGATCGATAAGCCATATTGGCTATGTGTATTTGGGGATCAACTATTAGTTATGGGACTGGTTATCAAAAGTTATTAACTAATGGGACTGGTAATCGATAGTTAGTAAATACAGTATTAGGAAAGTAAAGAACTAACGACAAGAGTTAATAACTACCATGGAAAAGAAAGTATCTAACTATTAACATAATAGAGAAATTATGAAAGGATACCTTCCTGGTACGTTTTGGAGGATAAGTTGAATTACACTTAATGTCTCTTTTAGTGATTTATCTGAATAACAATAATAATATAGTATTAGTATTAGTTAGTATTATTTACATAATTGTATTTGTAGTTTTATTTATCTTAATAAATATTGTTTCCTCGTAATAATGTTACAAAAAATTTCTTACTTATAAAAACCCGATCCTAATAAAAGAAATAAATTAATAAATTTTCATATTAAATATAATATCATTTACTAAACCCACATATACTTATCTTTAAATTTCTAATTTTGTTAACTATCTTTTGTGGATTAGTGATACAAATAAATAATTATATCCACTTCGGTAGTTACAAATTTCTGTTTTAATATAAAGTCTCGCAAAGTTAATTTTTCGTTTTGCATAACCTGCCAACCCAATTTCCCAAAAAAAAATTTTTTTTTAAATTCCTATAGTGCCAATTATTCTAATTTTTGTCATTTAATTTTTTCTCCGGTGTCACCCGATGATGACCTTAATTTTCTGGAATTACCTGATAGGTCCAATAAAAACTGATTCCATGTTATACAAACTAAAAAATTAACTTGCCGAAACCTTAGATGTGAACATGAATGAATTTAGGCCACGCAAAGTTTTTTTTTTTGAAAAAACCTAACCTGCTGACCAGAATTTTGAAACCCCAGGTTATACAAAACAAACAATTAACTTTGTGTAGCCTAATAGAAGATATAATAAACACATAGTATAAAAGATATAGATTATATAATTAATTAGCAATCCAATTGTATATATTATATAATAGATAAATATAAACAATCTCTTTTAGAATTAAATGAATCATTAAAACTTGAATCCAATACGTAAACAAATATGAATTTTATTCACACGTACAAGGCATTATTTTGATTTGGTTGAGTTATAGAAAATAAAAAATTTTTATGTATGGTTTAATCTGGTATGTAAAAATTTAGATAAATTTTAGATTTTTTATATGTAGTATGTAACTAGTATGTATAAAAGTAGGTATAAAATCCAAAAATTTTTGGGGTAGATTTTTTCAAATCTTATAATCTTATGTTCCCCCACATTATATATAATTGTCCGGGGTCCTGTTATAGCTGTATAATTTTAGTATAATTTTAAAATATTAGTATTAGGAAAATATTATAGAAATATTAAGAATAGTATAAATTTTATTAAAGCAATCAAATATGTAGTATTAATTTCATTAGGAAAACTTTTCTCCATTTTCAAAAAGGAGTTATTTTTATTAATAACTCGTTATCATAACTCATTATTATTATAACTCGTTATCATAACTTGTTATAATATTTCTTTATTATAACTTATTATCATAACTCGTTATTATATTTCTTTATCATAACTCGTTATCATAACTCGTTATTATAACTCGTTATTATATCTCTTTATCATATCTCTTTATTATATCTCATTATAGTAAAAATCCTAATTTTCTACAAATATATAAACTCTGACTTTTTCCCCAAGGCAGAGTAAGTTCTGTTCTTTACAAATCTTCTTTTCTAAAAACACTTGTACTTAAAAATCTTATAATTAATAAACTAATATTATTCTTTGACTATAAATTTCTAGTTTTCCTTTTTTTTTATTTTCTTGTTTATATTCTCTTTATCTTCACATTCCTTACCTTCTTACATGTTAAGTTAAGTGATATAGTTGCTTGCCTAAAAGTTACTATATTACAATAGATAAATGTTACTATAAAAGTTTTATAATTTATTAAAAAATTATAAACTATTTATAGTAACACAAATTTACTCCGATTTCTGGATTCTGTAATTGGATTTTTATGATTTTAGGCTTGCTAGAATCCTCTCATTGAGCTGATTATTTTGGTAGTTAAACCATCGAAATTGACCCAGTAAATTAAAAGTTAATTAATAATTAAAAAATAATTTTCAATTGTTAATAACTTTTGATCTACTAGGCCAGTTTCAATGATTCATCTACCAAAATGATCAGCTCAATGAGAAGATTCTAGCAAGTCTAAATTATAAAAATCTAATCACAGGATCCAGAGATTGGAATAAATTTGTATTACTATAAATGGTTTATTCTGTAATTCTTTAATAAATTATAAAATTTCTATAGTAACACAAATCTATTCTGATCTTAGGATCCAGTAATTGGATTTTAATGATTTTGGACTTGCTAGAATCCTCTCATTGAGTTGATCATTTTGGAAGTTGAATCATTGAAATTGGCCCAGTAGATCAAAAATTATTAACAATTGAAAATTAATTTTTAATTATTAATAACTTTTGATCTACTAGGCCAATTTCGATGATTTAACTACCAAAATGATTAGCTCAATAAGAGGTTCTAGCAAGCCCAAAATCATAAAAATCCAATCACAGGATCCAGAAATCAGAATAAATTTTTTTTTTCCCTCCTGCCGTATCTATATTGCCCGGTCGAATATTGGTACATTACGCATTTACCGTGGCTAATACTTGGGGTCAGGGCATTACCATTAAACCCCTACAATGTCACGGGTTCCTCCTCCCGCGGTGTTTCAAATCCGATATCATTTCTCCGTGGCTAGTACGATGACCCCGACAGCTTTACCCATCCATGGCTGAGGGGCACCGGCTTGTTTGTTTGACTCCCACTCGGAGACCGGTAACTTTCTACCTTCCTCTCCATTGGTATTACTGTCCTGCCTATAACCGGAACTGCAGCGCCACAAGTTCATGCAGTATCTTGTTATCAGACTTTGGACTTCACATTATGTCTTGTGACTTCGGTTATTCCAAATCGGGGTTCTGACTATCAAATTCAAATTTCCGCTAAGCTTATTTGAACCGGCAACCTTGCGACTTGCAACCTCGGAGCATAACCGCTATGCTATCGACCCGGAGGTCTGAAATTGGAATAAATTTGTGTTTCTATAAATGGTTTATAATTTTTAATAAATTATAAAACTTTTATAGTAATACAAATCTATTCTGATCTTAGGATCCTGTGATTAGATGTTAATAATTTTGGGCTTGCTAGAATCTGCTCATTAAGAGGATTATTTTGGTAGTTAAATCATCAAAATTGGCCTAATAAATCAAAAGTTATTTACTATTAAATATTATATCCAACTAAAATCTGATTGGCTGATTAGGTATCAGGTAGTATAGTGGACATTCGATTTGATTGACTTGAAGATCTCTAAGTTACACAATATAAAAAAAATTTTTACAGTAACTCTTACTATGAAAAACTACATCGTTAATTGACAACTCGTTGTTTCACTCAATAAAATTTTTTTTAACCCATATTATAGTATTCTTTAACTTGTTGTCTGTCTTTAGTAAAAAAAGATCAGTATAGATCAGTACTCCTAAAAACTTTACTTAGAAAGTGAATTTAAACAAATAATATGAGTAATATGTAATGAATGAGTTAATTAAGCTTATAAAAAAACATTTATTTACCTAAGTATTTAAATAAACTATATATTTAGATACATATCAAAAGTTTTATTAGATCAGAAGTTTACACTACTTCTAAATAGTGATGCAGTGAATTATGAGTTATAGCCAAGTTACAATTCTATTTATAGCAAAATCGTGTAATCTTATAGTGCTATAAGTAAGCTACACTATTTTTGTTGATTCATGTAGAGAAGATGGACTTTTATTATTTTACAGGAATCAATGCGTTTAAGATAAGCTGTTCATGTTTTATTTTTTATTTTTATTTTTTTTTTTAATATTAAGGTGAGGTCATACCTCTGGACTTTATTGAGTGTATATTAATCGTTACAATATATTGCTTACAATTATTATACTATCTACTAAGTGCCAAGACTTGGACTATTTTATCCATAACCTAAACCTCCTACTATCCTCCCATTTATATAGTTAGCCTGGTTTTGGACATCCCTTTTTCTCAACCAACTGTTAGTATTCACATGTCTACCACTTTACCCACATTTCCTAATATTATTACAGTATCATTACTTCCAATTTGGTGTATGTGATTCCAGGTAGGCGCTTCTGCTTTCAAATTGGTATACCTAGTTCCTTACTAGTGTACTTCTCAGGAGTTTGTATTTCAAGCCATGCAGCTGCCTCTACCATATTGGGTAAATATCTCAAGCCTGCATGCTGCCACAACTAGCTGATTTTTCTGCGACTTGGGGACCTAGAATTTAATATTCTGAATTCAGAAATATGTGAACAACTGTACTCCCCACTATGGTGATGAGTATTAAGGCATGTTTCACCAAAGCTTCCAGTCCCTAATATAGTTGGATGGCATTATGAGGCTCAGCCAACCCGATCTACCACTACATGCACTTATACCAGCTATACCTGCTACTGGGGTCCCAAATCCTTTTGTCCTAAAACTCCTATATAGGTGCACCCAGAGCTTTGTTGGGCTTTGACACGTACACACCTCCATGCTTCAACTTCTTGTTGGTTGGTCAGTTTCATCAGCCCTTGCAGGGTTCATTCTGATCCCCAGTACTCACATCTGACACCTCCAACTTTATACCAATCCCTCCCAAACTACCAAACCAGTTGGCTTGGAAGGATTGGTCTGCCCAGCTTTATGTATCGATAGACTCCCTTTTCTTGGTACCCACTTCTGAAATATAGGTCCTTTTCCTCTGGTACAACTTCGGCAACCAGGTTGGTGTCCCCTCTTGCTATAGGGTATATTCCATTCAGTTCTTAGGTCTTCAGTTAAGAGGGCTTCTGTAGTACCATAGGAGGATTTTCTTTACCTTCCTGCTCGGGCTTGCCAAACGGGTTTCAATTGTTCTGGTCCCTTGATTTGTTTGTGTAACTTACACAACTGCGCTGATACTCCCATTCAAGATAGTGGTACCAAGGTTGCAGTTAATATATCTGACCAATCGATGAACAAATATTACCGTAACACAGGCCTATTTTCCAATTCGTCTCTAGTAGGATTTGAACTCTAGCCTGTCATTTGGGGTGACAACCAGATAGCTTCTATATGTCGCCATACCGTTAGCTGTTCATATTTTATGAGTTACAATTTGTTTAAAGTTTTTTAATTGTAAACATATGATGATATTAGTGCCAAATTCACAACTCTAGAAGATACTACAAAAATGGACAAGTGAAAATAAGGATGTCAACAATTGTATTTTAATTTTTTTTAAATATTAAAAATAAGACCTTGCATTATAGTTATTTTATATTTTATCAAACCTTATATTGCATATCTATCAAAAGTATTTATAGCAAAAAATCAAATTTAATAAATGAATTGACTCCTAGGGCCCTGATATTAATACAATAAAAAACTTGTAATCTATAGTTAAAAGGTCTCTATATCAAACCAAAATCAAGTAATCTTAAAAAGCTAAATATTTTTATTAAAAATATATTAGATATAAAACAATATACTATTTAAGTATTTTTTTTTATAAACTAATTACAAGTATGTTTGATTGTATTGCTACTTGTATTAAAACAAAAATAAGATTTATAAAACATTAAAATAGTATTAGTTTTTTTTATAAAAAAAATATAAATAAATAAAAATATAAATTTTGAAATTTTAGTCTAATCCTCTGTTGTACTAAATATTACTTATAACTACCTTTATCAGGACCCCGGACATATAGTACAAAGGTTATATGTTACGCATTTCAGCAAAACCCCCAAAATTTAAAAAGTAAAAAAACAGTTTTTGGCAATTATCTTGGCATTCAGTGGTCCAATTTGAATGAATTTTTTTAAAAAATAAAGCTCTCAGTAAGGCGTATTTAACAAAAAAAGTTTATTCAATTCTGATATCTGGATTAGAAGTTATTTAAGTAAATATAGTTTTGTGCAAATTAGATCAAAATTGGCCAAAATCCAGTTATGACCTATATAAGAGATGTTTAGGGTCCTCCTTTACCATTATTTTTTACACGTGTTTAACCATATTTATAATAATTATATTGTGACCAGAAATCTTCCTATAAAAGATTTCTAGTCTTATATTGATCATTGAGAAACTCTAATTTTTAACTTTTAATTTTTATTTGAATTAATTTTTTTTTATATTTTTTATATTTTATTTAAAGAACTTTAAAGCCAAGCTAAATTGAACAGTAAAATTAAGCTAAAAAAAAGGTACAATATGAGCAAAGTGAAAGTAAAAGTTTGAAAAAAGTTAAATATAGAAGTAAAAAGCAAAAGAGATAAAAAGATAAAAACAATAAAAATGATATAAATAAAAAAAAAATAAAGCAAAGCACAAAAGTTAGTAAAGTACAATATGAATATAAATATAGAACATATATAAAAATAATGGTATAGTAACTTGCTTAAAATCTAGTGCTATGCTTTTGAAGATTATTTATTTATTTTTGTAGAGAAATTATAACAGAGTTTACTAATGATTATAGTATATAAATGGCCCAAAGAGCCATCCATATGCTATAATTATCAGTAAACTCTGTTATAATTTCTACACAGAAATATATAATACAAATTAAAAAAAAACTATAATTATAGTTTTTTTTTATAACTTTTGTATAAACTAATAAATTGTATAAAATTTTAATATGTTGTACTATGAGATTTGCTAAATATATAATATAAATTTGTACTATCTTTGTTTATCTAATTCTGAATACTGTAAAAAGATCATATACAAGATCTTTCATATATCAGACCCATACTTATTTTTTATTACTATAATTAATTTCTTTTTTTTATTAAGGGTGCTGACATTTATTAGGTAATATTTTAGGGGGTAGAGGGTCAAGAAAAATTTTACCTTAGTTAAATTTGATTGGCTAAAATTCTACCTATAGATCTTACCTGGGTAGGAGGGTAAGCACCTATAGTAAATGGATATTAGGTAATAACATCACGAAATATATTAAGTAGATTTATATCGATTTATAACGCATAATCGATTTATATCGATTAAAATTAAACATTCACATCGATTAACTTGTTATAAATCGATATATATCAAAAATCAATTAATAACGAAAATAGATAAGTAATTGATGTAGATCAAATTATCAATTATCATCAAACTAATCAAAATTGCTATATATTAATCATACGTTATTAATCGATAATTAGTATTATACTTTAATTTGAATACTTTAAATATTAGATATACCGTTAAATATAAATATATGTGTTAAATATTAGAACATAAAACTGTTCATCAAATATTTATTTGTTTTTCAAATCTTGCAACTATATGTACGGTTCTATCTATACTATCTATAGGTATACAACTGTATTGATTAATTAATTTCAATTTAGGACATTCTTATAATTCACTAACTTCATCATACCAACGAACAAGAGCGAGTTCTAACAGATCTTTGTCTATCACTTGGTAAAACTTGAGTATCAACAGAATCTTATAAATGATATTTTTTATATGCATTAGTATATATTACTCACAAAATTAGAGATATTTCCTAACTTCGTCGCTTATAGCCATTATTATCAGTATTTATTGTTAAAAAGCATTAGAATATGTATAAATTGAAACTGATATTTACTAAGCCATACCAATTTAATTCATTTCCTTGATTATCAGATGCACTTACTGTAATTTAGAAAACATTGGCTTTCCATAAAATTTGATATAGCACAAATTATATTAGCACTTTTTAAAGATATAGAAGAAAATATTTCTATGCGATTATCTTCGTCAAGGGACACAGTTGATTCCACTTCGAAAAAATCATCAAGGCCAGTTAGTAGGATTTGAAAGCCTTCGGCTTGTAATATGTCCAAATTATTTTTATTTTTTTGAAAAAATCTTTCAGTTCTTCTGACCTTAATGTTAAAGCATATAGAAGTTTTCCAAACTCTTTTATTCGGCAAGATTTTTTAGGGACTTCTTTTTCAGTGAGTTTTTTCTGTTTAATCTAATAATAATTGATTATTAGCGATACTTAGGAATTATCTACTAAGCAATATTGGTATTGGACGTATGTCCAATACCAACGCTGATTTACTATATTTAAAGCGTACTGTATTCAATATTTGTTTCATATAGTCTTTCTTGTTCGACATTCGATAAGATATTTTTACATAGTCCTTATGAAGTGTTTCATAAGTTTCAGTGGTTATACTATTTATTGACCCATATTTTCTAATTGCAGGTACTACATAATAGCACCAAGAATGAAGCTTTGGCAATTGTAGCCCACTTGGTGAATATTTAGAAAATATTTAATGAATTCTTGGGCCCAATCCACAATTTTTTTTTCTCTTTGGTACACCTTATACCACATCTATGCCCCTACTACCGCTTTATCAGATTTCCGACATCACTGTATACAGGGGACTTCTCCGAAGAAAGTACGACTAAGATCGGCATTATTTACCAGTTACCTTATTGGCCCTAGCAACGGTGCCCTGCACCAACTACTGGAATAGTCAGGTTAAGTACAACCAGAGGATTTTAACCTCTTAGCTGGACTTGCGCCATGAGTTCATGTAGTATCATGAATATCAGACTTAGGCCCAGAGACGATGATTTTTTGTGGCAGGATAACATAAATTTTGTGGTAGGATAAGGTAAATTTTGTGATTTTTTGTGGATCAATTTGAAGCGATTTTGTGCAATTTTGTGGCAGTATAAAGTAAATGTTGTGATATATTGTGGATCAATTTGAAGCGATTTTGTGCGATTTTGTGGGTTAATTTGAATTTTGTGAAATTTTGTAATAACAGGTAAAATGCTTTTTATTTATACTATAAAAAAAGCTCTAAGAAAAAAAACTATAGTTATATGAAATATAAAAAAAAACAATTTGAAACATAAAAATTTCTATGTATAAATAATTCAATCTCGGTTAAAATACATCATAGATAATTGTTTAAGTGACTTTTTAGATAAATTTTGACGATCATCATCTAAAAGAGTACTATATAAATAAAAGCTACGCTCAACGGCACAGCTAAATACAGGTAATCAAATATAATTAAATGCAATTTGAGAAAGGACAGGTAAATGAATTGTCATATTATTCCAATATACATCCAATTCATTTTCATTAATATCAGATTCTAATCCGCAATAAATACCCCATTCATGAATTAAATCATCTGAAGGATTATTTAATTCTTGAATAATTGAATATTGCCAAATATTACGTCGCTCAATATTTCCGGTTTGAATAAATTTAGGATTAAAAATTCTCGTAGCACAAAATAAAGAGCGGGCAGGATGATTAGGAATGTGTAATAAAAATTTGTCATACGCAGCTTGAAATGCGGCACGAAAAATTGAATAAAAATCTAATGGATTAAAAAAAAGATTTGAAATAAGTGTTTCAAGTTCTGTACCAAAATGTGTTGCAACTCGATTAGATTCAAGATAGGTAGTAAGATTTTCGAATCTTGTTTCAGCATATGGAAAAACTGGTTTGTTCTGTTGTTGAAAAAAATCTAAGTCATGAATAAATGGTTTAGCATATATTGAAATAAATTTTGTATAAATTGTAATAGATCCAAATTTTTCAATATCTTGTAAAATTTGATTAATTTCATCTAATCTTCCATTTGTTGGATCATTTTCAAATTCAATTTTAAAAAAACCTTGCCAATATTGAAGATATTCTTTTGTATAAAAAACCATTTTGAACCAACTATTCTATCTTGTTTTAGTTGGTAATGGAATTTTACATGGTGATAAAATTCCATGAGCATATAAATAAGCTAGATATCTATTTTTTCTTGCTGGAGATTTAGTAAAAAAATCTTTAATT